>JANZXP010049367.1:0-11664 GCA_027576715.1 Erythroxylum flavicans | reverse complement strand
TTGTAAAAAGCATGTAAATTATTGTACTATAAGCCGTCATGAATCTTTTGTTTTTTAGCTTTATTCCTTTTTCTTTTACTTTAGTCTTTTCGTTACTTTATGTCAACATTTAGTCATTAGATTATCTTTACTTTTGTCGGCCATTAGTTTTTGACCTTTTCTTCTCCGTTCCTTTATATAATGTACGAGGTCGTTGCCTCAAGACTCATGAAAAAATAAACGCTCTAAGTTTCTTACCACCTCTCTCTCTGTATAATGCCATAGATAGGCTTCAAACGCAAAAGGAGAATCAGGTATAAACTTAAAGTTTTTATCGTTTCATCAATATGTTTAAACATTATGTATGTTTAAGTTTAGTTAGTCACTATTATACATACAATAATTGTTAGTATTCTCATAAATTCATTAATTTTCAGTTATCATTTTTCAGATAATGGGTTACATTGAAACCAAACAAATATTAAAGAATTCAATCAAGGAAACTTATGATAGAGAAACCAAATTGGATTAGCGTAGCATCAGATATCATGCATACAACAAACAAGGTCATAGTTCCAGATAATATGAACAAATATATCATATAGCTAAAATGATTCAGTATGGTACTGAACTCAGAAAGATTAATACCGACCTTAGAAAAATGTATATTAAGCGCATCAAGCGTCTGATAAATTAGATCTTCATTTTGTATTATCTTTCAGTTGTATTCTCTTTCAGTAATAAATAGCTGTTTTTCCTATCATAATGAATTATTTTGAAACCAAAGCAAAGCCCAAATACTTAATCAGAAGTTGTGATAAATTAGAAGACAATCATAAGCAAGAAATTAACTAATATATAGAATATGTTGCAATTGCTCAAGCAAATAATAATTTTTAATTAGCACTTGAAGCTACTCAATTAATTCATTTATCAAAACATATCCTCAAAAATAATAGACGAAATTGAAAAGAATTTGTCAAGGAAATAAACTATCTAATAGATTAATTTCATCATGAAGTCAATGTGTCTATTTGCATATATTTTTTGTTCTATTTTTATGTCATTGTTATTTGCACAATATTTTATTAAATTTATTGAAATCTGTTATTTTGCATTAGATAATGATATAATTAGTTTCTTACAAACAGTATATCATTTAGGTCTGAATTATAGTCCACAACATTATCTATATATACGATGTGTTTTATTTAAAGATAGATTTTTGGCTTGGTTTAGCCAAAACTATCTAGAATATGATAATGACTACCTGTCCTATTTGTAGACAACTATTAGAGCATATACAATATATAGAACAATTAAAACTCAATATTATGATGAATATAAATATTATGAAAATCGATATATTAATCTAATTTTTGGCAATATTCATCCTAGAGGACATATCTCTATCAAAGAAAGTTTAGATTTAGCTCAAAACTTATACCACTTTTATTCCACTGAATTAGCCTCTTTAAAAAGAACATTAAATGATCATCAAATAACTACACGTTATCATGTCTAAATCTGAAGAAATAGATTCAACAATTTTAGATGTTGACAATTTAGAATTAACAGAGTCTTTAGGAACTTTTCATATAAATACATTATTATCTAATGATAAACAAAAACAGATTGTTAAAACAAAATTAAATTTAAAATCTGGTCAAGATATTCAACACTCTTTATTTCAGAATATAATCAATCGTAAAAATATTATTTATTTTGGTAAAATAGTACATGAAACCCATATACGAATTGATCAATGCAATGGATGCATTAACTTAATTGATCAAGAACAAATAAGTAGACAATTACAAAAAATCCTTCTAGAAAAGCTTTTTTTTTTACCATTTTTGTGCTCTGGGGTACTATTTTGAATTCTTTTAATTCTTTCTAGGGTATTATTTTAAATTCTTTTAATTCTTTCTGGGGTATTATTTTGAATTCTTTTAATTCTTTCTCTATTTTTTTTGTTTTACATTTTCTATAACGTGTATTTGTTGTTGATTTTCCCTAATTAACTGTTGAATTAGTTGTATAGTAGTTGCTTGAACTTGTATCAGTTCAGTAATTTTGGTTTCTAAGTTTTGTTGTTGTTCCTTTAATTCTTTTAAATATTGTGTAACACTCATAATGTGTGTTTGAGATAAGAAGTTAATTCATTAATTTGATTTTTAATAGCTTCGAGTTTTATTGAATTTTCTATTGTAGGATTAGGAATGATAAGATCAATAATTTTAACATTTGATTGAATGTTTTGTTCAGGTTTTATAAATCGAATTGGTTTAGATAATCTTAAAGATGGTGATTTTACTAATTGCAGAGATGAAGAAGATGATGGTTCTGAATAAGAATGTCTTCGAGTTATCGATGGATGTAATTGAATGGGATATTGAATTGCAGGTAATGTTCTTAATTTTGTTCCTACTTTTGCAACTTCATTAAATAATTGATCAATATAAATTTTATCTGTATTTTTAAATTCGATACTATGATGAGAATTTGTTAATGCATAACTAATTTGATAAGTAATAGAAAAAGGAAATTGTCCTATTGTCATAAGATTTTCTTGGTAGAATTTATAGGTGATAGTGATAGTTTCGTCTAATTTATGGGATTTTAAAGGTATACCTAGTTTTATTGAGTATTAAATTTTATTTTTCCATAAACGAGATTGCCATTCATAACACCTATAATTTGATCATTTAAATTAGTCATTCTTTCATTGACTATGGCCATTCTTATAGGAGAATCAATTCCTTCTTGGAAAGTGGATTTTAACAGAATTTGAATTGTAGAAAGATGAATATAACCAATTTTTAAACTATCAAAATAAACTACACATTCTAAATTCAGCCTATTAAGCCAATTTAGAACCTATAAAGTCCGATTATAATACCGATTCAACTATTTACTCTATATACTGTTATGAATCTCATACAGAAAGTACAGCAGAATCAGAATCGTCAATTGAATCCAAATACAAAATTTATTCAAGTAATAATTTAGAATAAAAAAGTAACTGCATATATAGATACAGGAGCAACTATTTGTATTGCTTTAAAACAATTATTAACAAATTGGGAAAAAACTAGAAAAACCATTACAAATCAGAATAGCGGATGGAAGTTTTAAATTAATTTGGTATGTAATCTATTATAACAATATTATAATAGAAACATTCACTTTTTTCGTACCTTCAATTTATCAACAAGAATCTGGATTACCATTAATTTTAGGCAATAATTTCCTTAAACTATATAATCCATTTTGTCAATATTTACATTATATTACGTTAAGAACTCCTTATATTAAATCATTAAATAAAAAATCCATCATTCTTAAAATTCCTATTTACCATACTACGTATTATCATACTTTACAATTAGTAACATCAAAACTAGATTGTCTTTAATTTTATCTTCTGAATAATACAACTATTCAACTAGAAATTGACATGTTATTAGATAATGTCTGTAGCGAAAATCCTCTTGACCCAATAAAGAATAATAATCACCAATTAATTGAAATCAAACTCAAGGATCCAACACAAGAAATTAATATTCGAAATAATATTCCATATACTCAACAAGATGTAAAAGAATTCATCACCGAATGTACAAATTTATTAGATAAACAATTAATTTCTCCTAGTACTAGTAAACATTCAGCACCTGCTTTCTATTTAAATAATGCAGCTGAACAAAAACGTGGGAAAAGAAGAATACTTATCAATTATAAAAAACTTAATGAAGCTACATTAGGTGACGCATATAAACTAGTACGAAAAGAATATATTATTAATAAACTCAAAGGACATAAATGGTTTACAACATTAGATGCTAAATTTGGATATTGGCAATTAAGACTACATGATAATACAAAACCTTTAACAGCCTTTACATGTCCTCCTCAGAAACATTATCAATGAAATATATTACCTTTTGGATTAAAGCAAGAACCAAGTATTTATCAACGTTTTATGGATAATAATCTTGAAGGATTAGAAGAATTTACCTTTGTTTATTATCGATGATATTATCATTTATTCTAACCAAGATAAAATGGATCATTTAAAAAAGATTAAAATAGTTTTGCAACATTGTAAAGATAAAGGTTTAATTCTAAGCAAATGAAAAGCTAAACTAGCAACAACAAAATATGAATATTTAGGTATTACATTTCAAAATGGATATTTAAAATTACAACCGAACATTTTAAATAAAATTCACGAATTTCCTAATCAATTTAAGGATATAAGACAAGTACAACAATTTTTAGGCATTTTAAATTATATATCAGATCAAGGTTTCTTTAAAAATCTTGCCCAAAAACGTAGAATGTTACAATTAAAATGTAGTACAAAATCCCAGTGGACTTGGACTGAGCAAGACACTCAGACTGTGATTAAATTAAAAACATCGTGGAAGGATTTACCTGTGTTATATAATTATCTTCCGAAGGATAAATTGCTGGTTCAAATTGATGCCAGTATGGATACATAGGCTGGCTGCCTTTTGGCACAACACCCGATCAAAAGAAGTATTTACTTTGCAAGTATATAAATGGGACATTCAATCCCACGGAATTGAAATATCCAATCCATGAAAAGGAAACATTAGCCTGTCTCAAAACATTGAGAAAATGGCATATTGATCTATTACCAATCGACTTTATTATATAGACAAATTCTAAATATTTCTGTGGATTTATTCACTATAATATCAAAACTAATTATAATCAAGGAAGACTCATCTGATGGCAATTGGAGCTCAATCAGTATCAATTCCAGGTATAACATATCAAATCTACTGATAATTTTCTTGCAGATATTTTAACCAGAGAATGGAAGCAGCTCTGTTAAGTTTGGAAGAAGCATTAGCACAGAAAGAAATAGAATTGATGAATCTATAGCAACAAGTTGGAACTACCACAAAGGAGATCAACCAACTGCGAACAACAATTCAGCTTTTGAAACAAAATACTAAAGAACAGTAAACAGCTACAACTATTCCTTCCACTAGTACTATCACTCCCAATCTTCCAACAGACACTCCTAACTCCAACCCAACAACAGAAACCATTCCATTAATTACCCCTTCGCAAATAATCAAAAATACCACAACATTACCATCAACTAATTCGCCAAAATCCCAAAAACAACAAGACACTTCTGAAGGAAAAACTTATGTTATCTACAATGGACCCATGGCAGGACTCTATAACGAATGGCACAAAGCTGCTATACACATCACAGGCTGTTTAGATATTTTACATAAAAGTTTTACGTCTAAAGCTGATGCAGAGAAAGCACTTGCAGAATTTAAAAATCTAGGGTTAAGACTACAATACAACAAGTATTGGAAGCACCTGCACCTACGACAAGCAAAATGATCTCATTGGGAAAACTTCCCAATATGGACCGCATTAATGCAATACCAACCAAAGCTATATAGATTGAATCTCACAGATTGACATCAAAAATTTTTTAAGAATGTTTTCAAGCACTCAACACATGGACTGAAGCCTCCAAAATTTATTAATATTATCCCCAAAATCGTGGAAAATATGGACCAAAAGCAGTTATTCTACCAGAAGCAGACCCTCTTACTACCTATCTCTTTTTTCAAAGTGGATTGATAGATACCATCTATTTACTTCATTTAAATATCCTTTCAGAATTTCCCACTAGTTTTATTCAGGCAGTCAAGAATTATAAGGATCGTTTTGCAAAAGATCGAGAAATCTTTATCAAAATCTGGAGTAGTTATCCCATTTTCACTGAAGGAGATCTACAAGATGCAGAAATCAAAGTAGCACGTATTGCTTTCATTCAGATTGGAATTAGTAATGGATTATATCCAGGCATTGATGAATCTACCAAGCATCAATTTAAGTGGGAATTAGTTAATCATTTTAATCTACAGTGCCTTGAAGGAGTTTTTATCCAAGCCAGTCGTATTCAAACTAATTCACCCGTTAAAATAAATTATAAAGGAAATAATCAGATCATGATTTCTTCCTATAAGACAACAATTACTCCGGATGCATTTCAACTGATTCAACAATTTATCAATCCTTTTATCACCATAGAAGGTATTTTTAAGGACCTATCCACTACATGGAAATATTCACTTTGCAAACAATTTCAGTATTAGTCACAACACAAGTGCCTTTTCTGCCCTTTAACTACTCAAGCAACCACATCCAGTGATCCTGAAGATACCAGATTACTTGAAGCAATCATAGAGGAATAAACGACAGCACACATATCCACCATTATTGACACATCAACCATGTAAGCCCCACAACTATCAGCTAAAGTAGATTCTCTCTACTTTAGTCTTTTCTCTTGTCAATTATTGTACTTTTTTTACTTTTAGTTTTACTTTTTCTTTATGTCAGATTGATTCTCTTTACTTTTTAATGGTCGGCCATTTGGCTTTGGCCTTTTCTTCTTTTTTCTTCTATATATTGTAACGAAGCTTTGCTTCGTAGACTATGAAATAAACTGCCTCTTCTAGTTTTTACCTTCTCTCCTCTAGCTCTCAGCCTTAGAGTTTGGCGTTTAAACATTCCCGGAGAAAAAGGTATGCAAACTTTAAGCAGTTTTCTTATTTCATCACATCTAATACTCATCTCTATAAATCTTTTACTTATTATATTCATCATTCATTATCTCTTTTAATTCAGATACTCATTCGAACTTATTTTGAACAAAAACAGTTTTTAAAGGAATTAATTGACCTTACTTATCTTCGTCATACTCATTTTGATCATGTTATTCAACAAAATCAACTGTATATAGCACAGACACCTCTTACAGCCACAAATCAAGATGATATATGGCATATAACTTAAATTATTTTTTATTTTCAAGATTTGAAAAAAGCAAATCTTTTACGCAGAAAAGAACTGTATCACGAAATTAATCAACTAATTGATTAATTACTCTTTCTTTCAGAAAATGGGTTATTTCGACACCAAACAAGCCTTAAAAAGATCAATCAAGGAACTATATGAAAGAGAAGAGGCATTAGATCAAAGCATCAGCAGATATCATGCATATAACAAGCACGTTCATAATTCTAAACACTACTAGTTAACATATCATTATACTAAAATGATTCACTATAGTAAGGATCTTAAAAAGATCACTATAGATCTTCGCAAAATGTATATCAAACGTATGAAGAAGCTCATAGATTAAGGACTGTATTGTACTACTCCTTTTCCAATAATAAAAGCTGTTTGTTTAATGACTTATTTTGATACGAAAGCTTTACTCAAACAATTAATTTATCAATGTGATGAAGTTGAAGAAAATCAAAATACATGGATAAAAACTTATGAAGGATATCTAGAACAAGCAATAATAAATAAACATAATATGTTACAAATCGAAGCAACTCAAATGATTATCTTTCTTAAACAAATTCGACACAATAATAGATAAAATAAAAAGGAATTTCTAAAAGAAATCAACCATCTGATTGATTAACACCTAATGCATTCTTTTATATCTATGCTATCTTTCATATTCATATCATTATTATTTGCACAATATTTAATTAAGTTTATTAAAATTTGTTATTTTGTAATAGATGATATTGTTAGTTTTTTGCTATTAATATATCATTTCGGTTTGACTGATCAATTATACCAATATTTATATAGCCAATATTTATTATTTACAGATAGATTTTTGGTTTGGTTTGACCAAAACTATCAAGAACATGGTAGTAACTACCTGTCCTATTTGTAAACAATATATAGAGTTTATACAATATACAGAATCACTTAGAAATCAACATTATAACGAATATAAATACTATGAAACTAGATATGTTAATTTAATTTTTGCAAATATAAACCCTAGAGGACTTATCCCTATCAAAGAAAGTTTAGAATTAGCACAAAACTTTTATCAGTTCTATTCAACTCAAGTAACTGCTTTACAACGAGAATTAACTCAACATCAAATTTCTACTCCTTATCATCAAAATGACTGAATCATCTTCTAAACAAAAAGATTCCACTATCCTAGATGTAGTCAATTTAGAATTAACAGAATCATTAGGAACTTTCCATATAAATACGTTATTATCAAATGATAAACAAAAACAAATAGCTAAAACACAGTTAAATTTAAAATCAGGACAAGATATTCAGCACTCTATATTTCAAAATCTACTTAATCGAAAAAATATTATTTATTTTGGTAAATTAGAACATGAAACACTGATTAGAATGGATCAATGTAATGGACACATTCGAATAAGTTTAATAGATCAAGAACAAATAGCCAAACAATTACAAAACATCCCAAAAGAAAAACGATCTAAAATAGGTTATATTCATTCATCAACCATACAAATTCTTTTAAAATCTACTTTTCAAGAAGGAATAGATTCACCCATCAGAATGGCAATAGTAGACGAAAGAATGACAAATTTAAATGATCAAATAATAGGTATAATGAGCGGAAATTTAGCCTATGGAAAAATAAAATTCAATACATGATTAAAATTAGGAATCCCTTTAAAATCACCTAATTTAGATGATACAATCACTATAGCATATAAATTCTATAAAGAAGAATTAATGACTACTGGACAATATCCCTTTTCAATTACCTATCAAATTAGTTATACTTTAACCAATTCTCATCATAGTATAGAATTTAAAAATACTGATAAAATTTATATAGATCAATTATTTACTGATGTTGCTAAAGTAGGAACTAATTTTCAAACTAAATTGAGAAGTTTACTTGCAATTCAATGTCCAATTATACCAACAACCATTGATAGACGACATTCCTTTTCTGAACAACCACCGTCTTCTTCAGCCATACCTTTAGAAAAATCACAATCTGTACGATTATCTAAACCTGTTAGATTCCTTGAACCTGGACAAAATATAGAATCAACTGTTAAAATTACTAATCCCAAAATACCCTCAGACAATACAATTAAATTAGAAGATATTAAAAATCAAATTACAGAATTAACTACTTATTTAAAACAAACATTATGAGCAGTCTCACCTATTATATGACTGCAATTCAAGAACAACAACAAAAATTAGAAATAAAGATAAATTAATTAAGTACAATTCAATCAAGTATGATACAAATTATAAATCAAGTAATAGTAAATATTAAAAATTTAGAACAAAGTTTAGATACAAAATTAAAAATGATTAACGAAGCAAATCGATCCGTAGCTATCAACTGTTTGACTTTGCTAACGAAAACACGTGTTAGGGTTAGGCGTTATCAAATCTTGTAAGTCCACTACGCTTTTGTGGGTGCAAGATCATTACGACACCACAGGGAGATGGCCCACGTTGCTGAGGCAGCCCATACTACCTCAGATGGGAATGCAGTTCATTGCGTTACGATTCGAACCTACAACGTTGGGAGTCACCTGTAAGCTCTGATACCACTTTGCTAACGAAAACACGTGTTAAGGTTAGGGCATTATCAAATCTTATAAAACCCACTTTCCAAGAAGGAATTGATTGTCCTATAAGAATGGCCATAGTCGATGAAAGAATGATTAATTTAAATGATCAAATTATAGGTGTTATGAATGGCAACCTCATTTATGGAAAAATTAAATTTAATACTCGATTAAAACTAAGTATACCTTTAAAATCCCATAAATTAGACAAAACTATAACTATCGCCTATAAATTCTACAAAGAAAATCTTATGTCAACAGGACAATTTCCTTTTTCTATTACTTATCAAATTAGTTATGCATTAACAAATTCTCATCATAGTATCGAATTTAAAAATACAGATAAAATTTATATTGATCAATTATTTAATGAAGTTGCAAAAGTAGGAACAAATTTTAGAACAAAATTAAGAACATTACCTGCAATTCAATATCCCATTCAATTACATCCATCTATAACTCGAAGACATTCTTTCTTTAGCTAAATCTTTAAAAAATCCTTGATCTAATATATAATTAAGAAGTCCTAAAAATTGTTGGACTTGAGTGCAAGAAGTTACTTGATTAGGAAATTGTTAAATTTTATTTAATATGTTTGGTTGTAATTTTAAATATCCATTTTGAAATTCAATTCCTAAATATTCTATATTTTGTTGAGCTAATTTCACTTTCTTTTGACTTAAAATTAATCCTTTGTCTTGATAGCGTTGAAGAACTAATATTACTTTTTTTAAATGATCTATTTTATCTTGATTGAAATAGATAATAATATCATCTATATAAACAAATGTAAATTCTTCTAATCCTTCTAAATTATTATCCATGAATCGTTGATAAATACTAGGGGCTTGTTTTAAACCAAAAGGTAATACATTCCATTGATAATGTTTTTGAGGTGGGCATGTAAAAGTTGTTAAAGGTTTTGTATTTTCATGTAATCTATGTTGCCAATATCCTGATTTTGCGTCTAATGTTGTAAACCATGTATGCCCTTTTAATTTATTAATAATATAATCTTTTTGGGGAAGTTTATATGCATCACCAATCTTAGCTTCATTAAGTTTTTTATAATTAATAACCATTCTTCGTTTTCCATGTTTTTGTTCAGCTGAATTATTGACATAAAATGCTGGAGCAGAATGTTTACTAGTGCTAGGTGATATTAATTATTTGCACAACATTTTATTAAATTTATTGAAACCTGTTATTTTGTATTAGATCATGATATTGTTAGTTTCCTACAAACAATATATCATTTAGGTATGACCTATAGACTACAATAATATCTATATGGTGTATAGATAGAATTGGGACCGTTAATGTCAAAACGTGTTTTCGTTAGCAAAGTGGTATCAAAGCTAGCTATATATCTAACAAATCTATGGTTCGAGTCCCCAGAACAACTGGGGTTCCGACGGGTTTAACTCCCAAATGGGTGCGTATGGGCATGATCCACAGTAGAAGCGTGGTGGGTGTATAGATAAAATTGGGATCGTTAATGTCAACACGTGTTTTCGTTAGCAAAGGGTATAAGTAGATTTGAGACCGTTAACCTCAACTCGAGTTTTGGTTAGCAAAGTGGTATCAGAGCTAACTTATATCCATGGCATGCTTAGTTCGAATCCCAGAGTTGGAATATACGCCTCGACAAGGGATTGGCTTAAAGGTAGCAGAAGCATGGTGGGTATAAGTAGATTTGGGACGGTTAACCTCAACTCGAGTTTTGGTTAGCAAATCTTTGCTAACGAAAACACGTGTTGACATTAACGGTCACAATTCTATCTATACACCCACCACGTTTCTGCTGCAGATAATGCCTATATGCACCCGCTCGGGAGTTAGACCCATCAGAACCTCAGTTGTTCTGGGGACTCGAACCACAGATGTGTTTGATGTATAGCTAGCTCTGATACCACTTTGCTAATGAAAACATGTGTTGACATTAACAGTCCCAATTCTATCTACACATCTTTTTGCTAATGAAAACACGTGTGGACATTAACAGTCCCAATTCTATCTAATACTCCCACCACGTTTTTGCTGTGGATAATGCCCATACGCACCCGCTCGGGAGTTAGACCCGTCGGAACCTCAGTTGTTCTGGGGACTCGAACCACAGATGTGTTTGATGTATAGCTAGCTCTGATACCACTTTGCTAAAGAAAACACGTGTTTTCGTTAGCAAAGGGTGTATAGATAGAATTGGGACCGTTAA
>JANZXP010049356.1:0-11664 GCA_027576715.1 Erythroxylum flavicans | reverse complement strand
ATTTTTGGAATTCTTAGAAAAGCAGATATATTATATGAAGATTGCATGTTAGATTTGGCATAGTCTAAGACCTCCATCCCCTTAATAAATATGTCTGAGATTCAATTTCATATAGTTATATAGTGACTTATTTAGGTCCTTCTTTTGAACATGTGGCTACATATTGTCACAAATTCCTTGAATTCTAACCTCACTGGTTCCGGGTAATCTCCCCTTTTGAAAAATTTTCCTATTAGTTTCTACATTTTTCCTTACATAGTCATGTATGGCCTCTACTAGTATGTAACACACACCGAATCTTTATCTAGAGAATCATCAGGGTTGAGCTTTAATAGAGGAACATTGTCAAGTGGTTCCTTTTTCATTTCCATAGCATCTACTAGTATGTAACACACAACGAATCATTATATAGAGAATCATTAGGGTTGAGCTTCAATAGATGAATACTATCAAATGGTTCCTTTTTCCTTTCCATCACTACATATAACATTGTATAACATATTCTTCTAAAGGATACTTAAGCTTCTTCCATTCTAATAGGCTATCTTATGTAGCTATATAAGTAAATAAGTTCCCTAGTGGCCAATATTCCAAAGGTATACTATATATATTGATTCGTGGAGGGAACCTAATTTACAAAACCAAATCAAGCTTAATACATAATTGAAAATATAGGCTTATTATTGAAATGCCAAGGGCCTAATTCAATGGTGTTTTGTGCTTCAGCTTTGGTGTTAAACATAAAGAATAATAGGTTGTCCTTACTAAGTAGAACGTCCTTCAAATCTTAAGCTTTTTAGTGTTATATATCCATTTGTAGATAAGTGGAAAGGCTTACGTTCTCTTCATAAAGAATATTACCAAAGTAGATGCCCATCTGTTTTTATTGTCTCTAAAAATCTCTAAAGGTGATAAGCGTAAAAGAGGAAAAAGATAAAAAAGGCTATCTTGAAAATCATGACACAGCGACCCTCCCCAGTTTTACTTTCTCATTCCTTCCCCTTCTTCTTTTCCTTTTGTCCTCTTCCTTTTTCTCACCAAAACCTTAGTTGATTAAAGTTTCTTCAAGTTAAAACAAGATTAAAATATTTAGAGGTTAAAACTTAGTGATTAAAGTTTAGTTCACGTTTTAAAGAGAGAAAGTGAAAGAAAAGAAGGGAAATTAAACTCCCTCTTACTTTCTTATATTTTTTAGTAGGTAACCACTCTTTCCAATTTTATTCAAGTTGTTAAGAATGTTTTTAAAAATTTTGTTATTTTTTATTTAAAAGATTATGTATACTCTATATAGAGAAAATTAGAAATTTGAGGGAGTTTTAAATTATTTGAATAAAAATGATACCTAAATATGAGTTACATAAGTGTAATATATTAATTAAAAAATATATGAAAATTTTTGAAGAAGGTTAAAAAGTTGGGTTTATTGACAAGGGGAGAATTTGAAATAATTACATAAGTGTAATTCGCGTTTATTAAAGAGGGAATAATTTAATAGTTGATTATTTAAAATAAAAAGATGATAAGGGTAAAAAAGGAAAGAGACAAACAAGATGTCTTGAGAAATCAAGACACACAACCCTACCCTTCATATTTTTACTTTCTCATTCCTATTACTCCTTATTGTCTTTATATTCTCTCTCTTTTCTTTCTTTTATTTTTGAGAAGGTAACCATTCTTTCTAAGATTATTTAAGTTGTTAAGCATGTTTTGAAAAAGTTATTGTATTACTATTTTATTTAAGTGTTTTATATAAAATCTTATGTAGAAAAAACTAGGAATTTTAAAGATTTTGATTATTTGAGTTAAATTAATTATTAAATATATTGAGATGAGAGGATAGAAAATTATTTTTTTGATGACCATTTATACTTTTACGTGACTTATTAATGCTTAATTTTAAAGTAAATATTATTTTTTTAGATCATATATTTGGACTACTTCCTCCAATGACTGGTAAAGTATGCCTATCACCTTATTTAAATATAAGTAGGAGTAACTTATCTTTCATTCTTTTTTTATTATTGACTCAGGAATTGTGTTTCTACCTTCTTATTTTAGATCTCAAGAATTTTTATTTTTATTTTTACTAAATGGCATGGTATACATTTATTTCATGTACTTAATACTTTATGGCATGGTCTACCTTTTGCTTCATGTGCTTAATACTTTTATACTTATTCAAAGGGTGAACAGTACGCCTTGTGCTCTAACTCCAATAGTAAATGACAAACCTTACCATAAAAAAATTGATAGGTATGGTGCCAATAATTGTCTTGAAGGTTGTCCGGTAGGCCAAAACTGCATCATCTAGCTTAGCTGCCCAATCTTTTCTTAAACTATTAACATTCTTCTCTAAAATCTTTTTTATCCCTTTATTCATTTGCCCACTCATTTATGGGTGGTAACACATTATAACTCGATGTTGCATCCCTTATCTTTTCAATAGAGACTCAAATGGTTTGTTATAGAAATATGTTTCTTTGTCATTGATTATGACCCTTGGCACTCCAAACTTGTTAATATTCACTTGTTGCTATAACCTCGACTCGACCCATTTTGATACATAATCAATTCCTACCAAGATATAAGTATTTTCGAAAAAGGACGAAAACAGACCTATAAAGTTTAGCCCCAAAGCATAAAACGATTCAACTTCTAAGATTTTGATAGTGGCATCTCATTTATTTTTGAAATGTTCCCGACTCTTTGACATCTGTTACAACATTTTACAAAGTCTTATGCATCCTTGAACAATGTTGACCAAAAGTATCCACACTTTAACATTCTTGCGACTATCTTGTTGGCCTCGTAATGTCTTACATACAAAGAACTATGATAGTAAGTTAAAACATCAAGAAATTCATTATCTATAACACATCACCTAATTAATCCATCAGTATAATTTTTGTACAAAATTGGCTCCTCCCACATATGTTGTGCACAATTATGTAAAAATTTCTTTCTCTACTGGTAAGAAAAAGAGGCGAAAGGATACAAACTATGATGTAGTTTGCAATGTCCACGAACCATGAAATACTTGATTCATTTATCATGAATAACATCTCATTAGGGAATTGTTCATTGATTTATGCTTGTGGATACAACTCCCCTTATTCTAACCTTAATAGGTGATCAGCTCCCATATTTTCAACTCCTTTTTTTATCCTTGATCTCTATATCAAATTCTTGTAGTAATAGTATCCATCAGATCAATTGGGGCTTTACATCCTTTTTGTCAAAAAGATACTTCAGTGTTGTATGATCTATAAACACAATAACCTTTAAACCTAGTAAGTAAGAACAAAACTTGTAAGATGCAAAAACTCTAGCTAACTCTTTTTCTAGGTTGTATAGTTAAGTTGAGGTACTGTTAAATTCCTACTAACGTAGTAGATGGCATGTAAATTTTTATCCTTACGTTGCCCAAAATGCATCCAATTTCATAGTCACTAACATCAAATATCAATTCAAATGGAAATGCACATTTTGGCAGCTGTAAAATAGGTGTTGATGTTAATACACACTTTAACCTATCAAAAGCAAGTAAACAATCATTACTAAAAACAAAAGATGCATCTTGATGGGTATCGAAACCACCAAAAATAAATTACCTAATCTAAAAGATTTGTAAATAGTGATGAGCAGGGTTGATCCCACAGAGACTAGTCAAGTTTATTTCTAAAGTGCTAGAATAGAAAATGAGGGGGTTGAAGTGAACAAAAATAAATAAATAAAAAATGCAGCAATAAACTAAAATGAAATCAATAGAAAACGAACACAGCCAAAGGTATAATTCTTAGTAAGAAATTCTTTTGTTTGATCATTGATTCTAAGATAACTTTTCAAGTCCACATCACAGACAAGTTATAGTCAAAAGGAACATCCTCCCAACCAATTTTACCGTATTATTAGGTTATTAAGATACGATCTAATAATAACCCCCAATTAACAAGTAACCCTAAGTACGACGAAGGATTTAACCTGTTAACAGCATTAAAAACTAGTAAGACCTTGCCCTAATCAACAAAGACTACGAGAATTCGTTTAAACTAGATTATGTCTTCACTTAATATAACCCAAAGGCTTTTACGCAATCAAGTTATACCAATTGCCACTTGCATCAATTCGGCTAAACAATTACGGATTTAACCTAGTTGATTAGCTATGTAAATTCCTATTAGATGAACAATAGGCCTTTTTGAACAAATAATAGCAATTCACTATAGAAATAATTTCCCAAGAATTCACAGAAAAGACATAAATGCAATGTAAATCAAAAAGATAAATTAAAGCATGTTAGGATCTCACAATCATGAAGAAAATCCACTTCAAATTAACCTCTGACTGAAAGGAAGAGTTTAACCTCTAATGGCTAGGGAGAAAACAAGTAAAATTTTGGAAAAATAGGTTAAAATTCGTAATACTAATGTTGGAGGCAAAAAGCCCCCTCCTCAAACCCTAAAATTCACTTATATATTAATAAAAAGTGGGCCAACCCTAATATAACAAAAAGGCCCACTTAAATAATGTTTAACTCTTCCTCCTAAGCTGTTAAATTAGCTTAAAACATCAGATAAAAATGCGGGTCCAGCTGTCCACGTAATTTCATCCCGTCATCTCCTGCTCTGTTGTTAGTCTTACCTAAGGGTAACTCCTGGCAGCACCAAAATCATCTAGAAATCTTCAGCTTCAGCTCTTATGCTCTAAATACTGCTCAAATATGCTCCAAATACTTCCTTTTCATCACATCTAGCGATCGCTAACCAAAATATATACAAACAAGTAAAAGCTCACATTTAAGCACAGTAAATCACCAAATAAGCATAGAATTAAGAATTAAAACATGCTAGATTTACACACTATCGTCTTTACATTATTCTCATCACATAATCATTCATATTTCCAAACTCACATAAGTATCATTTATACTTACGATTTATACCTTAATAAAACCATAAACATCGAAATTCATAACTCATTTCATCAAATTCGGATTTTTCCTAAGACAAACTTTCGGGTCAACTTTCCAAGTTTTTTTACTAAGAAAATGAAGTTATTTGAGAATACATTCTTCTAGATAATTGTGCTTCTATCTCTTAAGTTTCCAATGACACTAAGATCATTCAATTTGGTTCAGTATCCTATGAGTTATGCTCAAAATACCAACTGTGTATAATTGAACTTTTGGCTAGTTCATGATCATATACTCAAATTGTACAACTCATAACTTTCAACTCCGATATCTAAAAATTGCAAACTTAGTACCAATTGAAAGATAAGAGAATGATATAAAACTTTTATGAAGAAATCTTTATCTAATTCTGCATATATTCATTCAGTTTTTATGAAAACATCAAGACATAATTTCTGTCTTGGGTAGTACTCCAACCTCAATCAAGACTCAATTTCGTACCAATATTTGAAAGACTTAAAGGCAGAATTAAATTTATACTTCTCAATAAAAGTTGTAGAATTATGTCTCTAGTTTACTTTGAATTAAGAATCACCTCATTTAGACATCAACAACGTAAGATATCATCAGAAAACCAACAAATATTCAATAAAAACATCACCCGCGTACAACCCTAGAGGTCGTGATCTCGATGCGTTGCGATGGCAGATTTTTTCCATTTTTGAATTCTTTATCCAATTTCTAAAAAACTATCTCTGGCAAAAGGCAAATCTTGCCACGGTGACGAGTCCACGATCGTGACTTCCGCAGTCAACCATGCAGAGTCGCGACGACCTGCTTCTTGGCCAACACAATCCTCCTTTCTATCTTCTATTTTTTCTGAACTTCTTCTAAAGAATTGTTCATCTATGTCTTAAGATTCTAAAGAACCTATATTCACACAATTTAGTTTAGGATTCTGAAAGTTACACATAATTTACTACATACTATGTAGCAACAGAGACAAAATCCGAAATTCAAATTCAAGACAATTTTTAACAGTCTTAGAGACAAAATTCAAACTCAATTTCCGCATAAAAAATGCACCCATTTGTCTTTAGTTTGATATAAATCAATAATCATCCTATTTGGATATCCGTAGGTCAAGATATGTTTAGAATACAGATGCATATTCTGTAGAAACACTACATCTAACACATTTCCATCACACTTCATCATCAATTTCATCCTAATTCACCTCAATAACAAGAACTTATTAATTATCAACAAATCATCACTCCTAGAACCCCAATTTTATGATCAATCTAGCTCTAATCCATCATCAATATAAAACAAGGCAGAAATTCATTCATTCATTCATCACATTTTTACACTTTCATACACCATTTAACAACACCAAAGTAAAACATAATTCCATTACCTCTTCATTCACCCACATCTTTAAGTCATGAATAATGTTAGTTTACTAAATTCATTTTTTTTGACAAAAATCTCTTTATAAATCAAACATCCACGAATTTACCCAAGCAATTTCATATTAAAAACAAAACCTCAAATGACTCATCATAAAGTCCCATTTACACTAACCCATGAAGATTAAAGCATCACTTACTTAATTTAGCTCCAAATCCATCGAAAACAAACCAACCCTAGTTATCCCGTGTATCTGATGGCCATCGTCATTCTAGGGTGGATTTGGTTGGGTTTTCTTGTAGTAAATGAAAGGAAGAATAAAATGGAGGTAGAAATTGAAAGAAGGAAGCAAGGTTCAACGTTGATGATGGTTGACAACGCACTTCATGAAAAAGGAGAAGAGAAGGTCACGAAAATGAGAAGAAGATAAGTAAAACAAAACACTAAACTTGGTCTTTCAATTAGAAAACATCGTGGGTTTTAAGACATGGCTTGGCAAGTGATATTTTCATTTGCCATATGTCATCTCCTCATAGGTTCACTTAAGTTTCTCATTCAATTTGTCCAATCAACTCCAATTGTCTCCAAATTTCAATGTCATTTATAAAAACTTTCAATGCCATTTGACTCTTAATTCTACTGCTATGTATCAATTGTCTCACCACTTGGCATTTTTCCTAGTCCAAAATTACCCAAAATTTCATAATTTTTTTCTAAAATTCTCCAAAAGTTCTAAAATACTAAATACACTCTCCAAATCAATTTTCAACATTTAAAAGCCACAATTCTCAATAAATTCACATTTATCACTCTTGAATCAATTATTGCCTTCGACCTTTTTTTTGGCTTTATTTATCCGAATATAAAGGCAAACGACTTTATCTGTCGTATAACGCCTTACACAATATCCTACCAATACCATTGTGATAATGATTTTCATCATCGAATTCTATCAAAACTGTATATTAATCTCATGTTCCTAGGATCTCCACACTATTAGTTCTAAGCATATTCCCAACATTTAAGACTGTTGGAAATTCCAACACTTTATCATTCAGTCACTTGGTTCTACATTCTTAGCCGTGAAGTATTATTTTAGCGTATTCCTACTAGGATGTATAGCATAGGTTACCATTTGTACTTTCTCCAAAAATCTCTATTCTCAATTTATCTACATCAGGTACACATACTTTTTACTACAATCACACAATATCATTTTTCCTATTCAAATGCAAAATTTGGATTCATTTTCATTTTCTTAGTAATATTCACAATTTATGAATCCTCACTTTGGGATTTTCTAATGCTTTAAAAAAAATTGATCTTAAATTCCATGTAGCTAATAACACTTCATTTTTCCCCAAAATTCAACTCAATATGCTATGCTATTTATTTCACTAGGTTTGATATGCTTAAGCATCAGATATAACACTATGTTTACCGAAAAATATTAATTTGTACCATCATAATCTTTTAGTAATTCCATCTATTGTCTCTGTCTTATATTTAATTCTTTCAAACTCGATAAGGGCCTCAACTTTAATGATATGTATATTTATATATGTCAAAAATGTTTCACCGTACATATTATGTCCTGAAGCTCTCAAGCAATCACTATTGTAGTACATTCAAAATCTTGTATCAAATAATCAACTCGTGAGACTTAAATTATCTCAATGGATAAGAAATCACTTTATTATGCTACATTAAATTGCATTCAAATCCCTAGTGTGAGTTCAAAATATCCCATTCCACACGATATAATTAACATCGGTTTTATAATTCCTCAAAATTCTCTTTACATTCATCACTCATACAATTTACACATTTTCCCTCAGACATTTTTGTCAAAGGGCTAAGATTAATAAAAACTCCTTGAAAACCTCTAGTGGTATCCAATATACAGCTAATTCCAGCGAACTCCAAATCTGGTATACATATGCCTTGGAGTTTCTCACTTCATCATTACTTCAATTTTCTTTGGGTCTCCCAATATGCCATGTTTAGATACTATACGATCAAACATTTTATTTGATCAAGCTAAGATTCACTCATATTGAACATGGAAAATAAGTGTTTCTACCTTTATGATATATATATTCTCCTCAACTTTATGAACACATTCATTAAATAATCTATGATCATAGTCACTGATTGGTTCATGCAAAAATTGGGACACTTTATTCTTCAATGTCGTGTCACTATTGGGGGCATTGTTAACTCAAACAAATGTAGCCAAAACTCAACCTGCCTGTGATTAGTTCTCGTAATTCCTTAAGTGACCAGTTCCTCAATGAGGTAGTATAATTCAGTGTTATTATCAGTCTCCAAATTGACTTCTTTTCTCGAATGATTTTTCCATTTATTCGATTTCCTCTGATTTCACGTTGACTTATTCTAATGTCCGTTCATTCATACTAGTTTCTCCACTCATTTCAATTTATTTACAATCTTAACTTCTGGTGTTGGAAACACATTCATCATATATAATTTCTTTCTTCTGTATATATTTATAGAGAATATAATGTGGACCTATGTTCTCCTCACATTAGCAATAATGTCACCTCAAATTCAAGAATCCAATCACATAGTTGGATACTTTACATCAAACATAATACATACACTCTCAATAGCATATTCTACATTTTATGCTTGTATCTCTGTTAGGACTAGAACTCCAATACTCACATTTGAATCATTACATATTCATTTCTGATTTGTTCCTTCATTGATCATTCTTAATATAAACTATCTGATCTACTTAACCTAATTTAGTGAAATTCTTCTTCGAAAGAAGATTTCTTACGTCAAACATCTATACTGTTCATGCAATCTTTATCAATCGATTGTTTCCATCATTGCTTATTAGCCATTCTTAGTAACTCAAGAAGATCAATTTCTATCTTTTTTTACATGGTCATAAAGTTCTAGTTATTAAAATGGAATGAAGTACTAGACATGATTACTGTCGCAATATGATTAGGTGTGTACCATCAAGGTCCTCCCATTCTATCAAGAGATTTATTTATGTCATAATGCCAATTATCTTTCATTAATAGTACTTTGATCTCAATTGATCCTAGACAATATTTCTCTCTTTATTCCTTCCCGAAAATCTGGGTATCCCTGCACAATTGTGACAGAAACCTATTTTTTTTGGTCAAGCCACCATCGTGCTATACACTTTCTCCCTCGTAATAACACACATAGTAACATCATTAACAATCTCGATCTATCCCCAACGAATCACTATAAGAACTTTCATGTGTTACTCTAATTCATCTTAGACTTTGAACTATGGGAACTATGACTAACAATTATTCAATAAGTCACAGATTGCTTCCTATATCATCTCCACTCATATAATACATATGTACTTGATATTCCAGTTTATCATAGTGATTCCATTATTAGATATGTATTTACAATAACGATTCAACTTAACCTTTACAACTTTTACATATCATCATAAAATTCTGATCTCAATATCAAAGACATATTCTTATGCTAAAGCGTAACTCTTATCTCATTTATCCGACATTCATTTCAAGTCTAGGTTTAACCTCTCAAGATCATAGAAAGTTTTTTTTTCTTCCATCTTAGCTTGTATGCTTTAAATCTCGTCATTTCTATTTATATCTTTATTTTCCTCAAACAATCCACGACAATGTATTCACATCTATTTCACATTCGAGGATATACCACCACAGTACAATTTTGATATCATATTCTATAATACATCACCAATATAAATACGCTGAATCTCTATTTGTAATATCTAACCATATACTATTTCTTATTTCTAGATATCTACAAATTTTCAATTTGTCACATTCTGACAGATCATCATTCTTCTCACTATTTCTATCAATTCAAACTTTTAACAAATGCTCATACGTGTGACTCATACATAGATGACTCAAACTAGGGATCAGTTGCTCCTGCCTGCTATGACATGTCTAAAATGCATGTAACTTGACACATATTTCAAAAATTGCCTATGTAAGATACTAAATCTGGGCTCTAATACCAAATTGTAGCACCCCACTCTCGCAAGACACATACTTGACATCCTGAGTGATGTCCGAGTGCGTACCCCGCAAGGGTGGCATGCTAGAACAATCAAACACTTAAAATTTGGTAAATTTTTTTTGCAACACAAATCATTCACAAACATTTCCCATTTAGAAAGTTATTATAAACAGAATGCTGAAATACACATTGTACAAAAATCACAGAATATACAAATTGATACAAAAATAAGAAAATACAAATGTAGATGCGAACTGATCCTGATCTCTATCTCTTACTCAAATGTGTCGTTTGTACTCTCGTTAGCCTAATGAGGTAACCTTTCTGAGCTTGAAAAATATTGCAAATTTTGGGTGACTTTTACGAACTCATATGAGTTAACCATCATTGATGATTCACTCAATTCATGCATCACATAAATACACTTAACATGTAATTCACATCTTTGTATTTTGCATAAAGTATCACATAACTCTCATCACTACATTAATTCATCATGTAGCATCAATTAACACCTTATTCTCATTTATTTCACATTTCACATTTCACATTTGAACCATTTGAATAGTGCATTTCAATCATTTAAACATACATATCAAATGCATATGCAACGCTCATAAGACTCACTTTCAATTGTTATTATCATGACCGATTGCCTATAACTATCCCATATTCATTATGGATACTGGGCTTAATAATAACTGTCCATTATCCGTTGGGGATATAGAGCTCATTTGACGAAGTGAGCCTTTGGTTCTTAAACACTTTATGAGCTTTAAGCTTTTTTCGCAATCTGAGTTTTAAGCTCTTTTTCAGTGGCTACTCTGGTCACAACTTCCTTTACATCATTATACATTGAAGTAGTGAAATGCATCAGTCATATATGCTAAATCAGTCACTTTATTTCACTTTACACATTCACTTTCACATGTCATCAGACCTTTGTTCGGCATTCAACATTTAAGTTGAGAAAACACATTTATTTTGTCATATTCACGTACAAAGATCTTCAAATATCACATTCATTCATCAGAATCATCGTACCTTCATTGTCCGAAATCAACGCAATCAAATCACATTCATTCTATAATTTAAACATTATTTAAAACAAACAATTAATTGAGTGAAACCATCTAGGTTACTTATGTTGGATCGGAAAAAGAAAGCATTCTATATTTGGAGAAACGGTGGATTTCAAAACTTTTAAGAAATCATTTTCCACATGGAAGTAACAAATCCAAATCATCATGCCAATCCATACATGATATGGTATAAGGATAATAAAAAACATAAACAAGATGAAGAGT
>JANZXP010049335.1:0-11665 GCA_027576715.1 Erythroxylum flavicans | reverse complement strand
AAAAACTAGTAAGACCTTGCCCTAATCAACAAAGACTACGAGAATTCGTTTAAACTAGATTATGTCTTCACTTAATACAACCCAAAGGCTTTTACGCAATCAAGTTATACCAATTGCCACTTGCATCAATTTGGATAAACAATTACGGATTTAACCTAGTCGATTGGCTACATAAATTCCTATTAGATGAACAACGGACCCTATTTGAACAAATAATAGTAATTCACTATAGATAAATTATCCCAATAAATCACAGAAAAGACATAAATGCAGTGTAAATCAAAGAGTAAATTAAAGCATGTTAAGATCTCACAACCATATAAACTTCAACCTTGAATTATCCCCTAACTGAATTAAAGGAGCTAGCAACGCATGGCTATCGACAAACACATGAGGTTCTGAAAAGAATCAAAAGACGAAACTACTATCATAGGCAAAAGGGCAGAATACGTTAAAGAAAACAAAACTGCCATTGGAGGCCAAAATGTATAGAATATAGTGTCCCTTCCTAAAACCTAATTTTCACTTATATACTAATAAAAACTAAGACCCACATGAGCGGCCAATCAAAATAATGTTTTTCTCCTCCTAAGCTGTTAAATTAGGTTAAAACGTCGAGTAAAAATGCGGGTCAAGCCGTCCACTTAATTCCATCCCGTCATCCGCTGCTCTGCTGTTAGTCTTGCCCAAGGGTAACTCCTGGCGGCATTAAAATAATCCAGAAATTTTCAGCGTCAGTTCTCATGTTCCAAATACTCCTCAAATATGCTCCATATGCTTCCTTTTCATCAAATCCAACTGCCCCTAATCAAAGTAAAAAAAACTAAGTAGAATCTCATAATTAAGCACAATAAACTTCAAATAAGCAAAGGATTAAGGATCGAAAACATGTTGAATTTGCAAGCTATCACCCACACATAAGCTTTTGCTTGTCCTCAAGCAAACCATAATCAAAATTATAAATTTTCCATCATCAATCTCAACTTGTCCGTTCATACGATATATCATCATATCCTATTGAATCAAATTAACATATAATTGGAGTTAAGTTGTCCTAAAATTAACTTCCTAAACAATATTAATAGTAATCATATCAATAATAGCATTGAAATCAAAAGCATATCTCTTTACACCCTTACCAACATTTCACTCAATGCACTTAGGTGTTTCGGGTGAAAAGCATCAAAACTTTTAATTAATGCATATTATAACTCTTATTATAGGCTTGTAATAAAATCACATCTCCACCACTTATGTACAAAATAGAAAAAAATCAAAAGGTCTTTATGAGGTTATGACGGGGTTTAGGTACAGTATGATTGGCATAAAACTGAAGGAAATTTACTCAAAGAAACAGTACAAGACCTTTTACAAAATACATGGGCCCTTTCAATGCAACTCTATTGGCACCATAAACTTATTCTTTTTTTATTTGGTTTTTCTTTCTTTCCTGTTTTATTTTTGGTTTTTGGTTTTTTTCTTTTCTTTCTTTCTTTTTTATTTTATTTTTTTACATCATTCCCATCATTAACACAATTCAAGAAATATTTCTCACAAATTTCAAGTCTCAACAAGTAAGTAATGTAAATAACCTTCAAGGTTCAAAACAGTAAAAAGTATTCAAAGAAAAATAGGATAAAGGTTTATAATTTGAGTTTAAATAATGAAAAAGGCTAAGACTCAACTTGGTTATTCGTAAAGGTAAATGTTTTTGGATTTGGTAATTTCAAAGAAATTTGCTAAGCAAGTTAGTAAATCTAAATGCCTTCATCATATTAATTGTTCTAATTCAACAAATGTGGTCTCAAAATGCATAATAAAAGCAAGATCTAGAATTATCCTACTATGCATGATATCACACACATGAAAGAATAACAAGAGCTTTAAAAAAATTTTTGAAATTTAATTTTTAGGCTCAAAAGCTCACAAAAAATGGATATATATTTATATGTGTGTGTAAATAATATGCAATTTCATTCAACTTGAATACTTTAATGATTACGAAAAATTTGACTTAGAAAACTAATTTTATCCTAACCATCATCCTTTTGCACACTAATTCAAATCAATATTCAACAATAAAATATAACATTCATCGACAGATCTTAACCAATTTAAGATATCAGTTCATAAAATATTATAATTAGGATTATAATAAGCTCAAAGAAAATCATTAAAAATTCATTAAACCCATCCCCACACTTAAAGTTGTACATTTTCCTAAATGTACACAATATAAACATGTATGATGAGTGAGAGGGTTTGTTGGTACTTTCCTAATTGCAACGATTTTCTCTTATTTTGATCCACCCGATATGAAACTAGCATCCTTGCAAAACATAAAAGAAAAGGATAAAAAGAAATAAAAGAAATAACATAACAAAAAATAAAATTCTATACTACTATGAAAGAAAAAACAAAAAGATATAGAAATTGAAATAAAATTAAAACTAACTCATGAGTTGCCTCCCATGCAGTGCTTCTTTAACGTCGGTAACTCTAAATAACCTGCACGTTTTCACCATCCAAGGTCAATAATCAACGACTTGCTTCCATCCTTTTCTGCGTATAGAGGTTTTGTAGCCCATAAGTAAGCTACTTGTTGCAAGATAATCAGAAGGACATAATTCATTAGATTAATAAAACCAATAGACTCCATTAATGCCTTTTTTAATGACAAATTATTAAAAACATAAGGAGTAATAAAACTCCCTGTATCATCTGCTGGCTCGAAAAGTTTGTCCTTGAGGAAGTGGGAACCCTCCGTACTTAAGGTTACTACCAACATTTCATCAATAATTTCCTTACTTAGTTCCTCCACTAGTTCTTTCTCAATCACCTTTATCCACTATTCTTCTTCTTCTTCTTCCTGGATAGAGGCTTCTGGCTCATCTTCTTCAGTTATCTTCTGCCACTTTTCTACTTCCTCTTCTTGGATGGAGGTTTCTTCCTCTCCTGGAAGTTCTTCTTCATTACTAAGGGCGATTGCCTTTCGTTCGATAGTATGAGTTTCAGTAGAACTGGACAAACTCCCTTACATCTCATCAGATAATATATCCATCAACTGTTCTATTTGATTCACTATATTATGTATACGTGCCTCTATATCCTTATGTCTCATATTTTATTCTTGAATATAGACTCAATCATCATATCTCTCAAAGCAACAGTTACCTCCTGACCTTCTTGAAATGTATCTTCATTCATGAAATCAAATATTATCTCTTCTTCACTCTAAGGCAGTTGGAAGCTCAAATTATACTCATCATATGCAAGTGAAGGAAGTATCTTATCGAATTCACATTAACTAGCTACTCTTTTGATAAGGCATTCCATTAGTCGATCTGTAATACATTCGTATCATTATTTTTACTGTATATATTCAGTTGGAGCATAGTCATTCCATCCATATAAGTAAGGGTTGCTTCACTCTAAATTATATGTATTCTCATATGATGGGTCTTGAGGTCAGTTGTACATATTTGGTTGTTCCTATATATACGATGGTTGAGCTTATAAAAGCATGTGAGGAAACAACTCCTTACAATACAGTGATGTTTTATATTACAAAGACACATCCTGGCTCCCATAATAATACTGTCTACTCCATCCATCCATTGTGAGTTAAATATCAATTCCTAATATAAACCACCACACATTATCAGTGTAGAGAAATTCAAAAAAGAATTAAATGAACAAGACAAAAATATAAAAAGATACAATAAAATAAAATAACATAAATATAAAAGCAAATGAAAAAGAAAAAGAAAATAAAATTAAAATAAAGATAAAACAAAATAAAATGAAAATGACTAGAGTAATAACATTCAGGTTTTCCTAATATCAAAGTACTCCGCAACGGTGCCAAAAACTTGATTGACTTAATTTGTGAGTTGGTCAAAATTGTAATAACTGTAACTACACAGAGTAACTGTAGCTAGTATCGGTAAGTACGAGTTGATCCCACCAAGATTATGAATACTAGTACTTACCCTTCCCCTATTATCTAGCCTAAGGATTGATTTTAGATTTTTAGTCAAAAAGAAATTAAAACTGAAATAAATAAAACAAATAGGAAACAATAATGAATACAGAGATAATGGAATTCACTTAGAAAGCTATCATTATGAAGAATTAGTATTTAAGTTCAAATCCCCCTAAACCTTTAACAGATTGATCTTTTATTATGCATTTTTTTGATGTATTGGACCATGGAGACTCCTATGACATGCTAATAGCTAATCTTGAGTCTACTAAAAAAGAATCCTAAGGCCTTTAACCGAATTACTTAAGTTAAAACTTATAGGATTATGCTACCGATTTATAAGTCCCTCAATTAGGCTTGACCCTAATCCGAATGATTTATGTCATCCCATCTCTAGGGTTGTAATCAACTCCTTCTAATTACAATAGATTTATTCACACTAGGGTTTCTCAATCTCTACGTATGAAATCAGATATATAATATCTCGAGTTATTAGAACGTGAATAAAAAACGTAATTAGATCATAATATATCAAACAACTAATCGCATTAATAAAACAATCAAATCATATTAGAGTATTAACATAAGGTTCATCTAACCTAAATACTAACTAGACATTTAGTTACATATGATCGAATACAAAATCAAACATACAATGAAAGAAAAACGAATCGAAAACAATGGAATCGTAATTCTAAATATCCCTTATTTTCTTCTATTGAATGTTCTTGTAATGTAGAGGCTTAATCTTGTATTCTGATGGACCTTTTAATGATTTCTTTGTGTTTTTCATTTCTTTGGACCAAAATCGCACATAGAGAATGACTCCACATCTAAAAATTTCCTCCCTAAAGCATCCTCCTTTCTTCTACCCCAAAACGTCACTTTTATATTGAATTCTAACTTTTTTAGTTATGCACATTCTCTTGCACAAGAAATTCCATTAGGGGATATTTAGTAATGACATACCTTGTAATTGGTAAATAAGAATGAGTGCATACTTACAAGTATCATAGATGTATGAATAAGGTGTCAATATTTTGGTTGATATATATATATATATATATTTAAATCAAAGCACTTGAATATAAATTTAATAAGTTAGTGTGTTGGATCTTTTGAGTGATTGATGTTGTGGCTAAGTTAATTTCATGAGATTTAATGTCGTTGTACCATTATTGCATTATTGCATGATTTTGTGATTATGTGTGTCAATATTTTTTTATTCTATATTTTTAGTTTTACTTAAAGATAAGCAAAAATTTAAGTGTGGGGAAGTTGATAGGTGTAAATTATAGTGTTCTATTTAGGCTTTAGAGTGTGTTTTTAATATTTTCACAGGTGATAATCATATGATCAGGACTTAGATTTATGTTCTTACTAGTATTTTATGTGTTTTGTTTGATTGTTATTGATTAGGGCAAGAATCTGATCTTGATTGTAAGCTTTAAGGGATGTTTAACGTGTTGTTACTAGTGTTTTGTGTGTTTTGTTTGATTGTCACTAATTAGGGCAAGAATGTAATCTTAATTGTATGCTTTAAGGGATGTTTAACGTGTTTGATGATGAAAAAAGAAAGGAAAATTAAAGAAATTATAAGGAAGAAGAAGAAGAAGAAGACGGAGAAGGAGATGGCAAGATCGAGCATAAGGGCAATAGGAACTTTGGTGAAGCCTCATGCACGATCATGTAAGAGACAAATTTTTAGGTTCCAAGATTTTTATACTTTGATAATTAGGGTTTATTTTTAGAAGAAATAAGTGGAGAAACCTAGGAGGATTAAGAATTTAAAAAAGAAAAGAAAAGGATAAAAAAGGTGGTTGAAAAACACCAATGACGAGATCAAAGAGAGAAAATTCCAAAAGAACATAAGTTACAAAATTTTCGAACTTAAGGTAAAAGAAGAGAAGACATTCAGAATTCAAACCTTTATTTTTTCTTTTATTTCCTTTTTTTAATGTTAATGATGAATCAATTGGGATATATGGTGGATATGGATTGCTAAACTTTTGTTAATGATTACTCTTGAATTATTTGTTAAACTTTTATATTATTGGTTTAATAGAATATACTTTTTTATGTTTAATTTTTTATATTTAAATTAAATTAAAGATTAGGTTAAATCATCTATGTTATGTTGTGCAGCAAGAGTTGGTACCATAATAGACCTATAAAATTCAAATCAATGGGCAATTTATTAGCTACCCGCTTCAATTCCGATTGGATAGTTAGAAAGAGTTTTAATAAATCGAAGGTCATAATTCAATTTATATCTATTTAAGTGGGATTACTTGGTTAGGTTTCAAAAGAGGAAAATCATAATTATTGGATATCTAGGGTCGATTTGTGTTTAATTGAGAAGGTGAAGTGAAGACAAATAATGATAGAAGTAATTCCTAAGTCTTCATCATTGATTAATCAATTGTTTCACTTTTTTAAAATTGAAATAATTTTCACTAACTATAGTTGAATTATTTACAAGATTACAATGAGTTCACCCCTAGGGAAAAACTAAAAAGAAATATTGCAGTGGACTAGCTAAAAATATAGAATACATACGATTTAAAACAGAAGCAAAGGGTTACAGATTCCATCTTAACTTTATTGCTATTGACAAGTCAATAGTTGCTTCCTTCCTATAGCAAGAGCTTTGATTTCATTAATAATGTCTTTTGCTAGTTGATATTTTCTTATCTCCTCCTTTAGAGTAAATCCTTCTATTTTGCTCCCTCCATAGATTGTATGCTGTAATTATTAAAAGCTACCTTAAATAGCTTCCCATCTTTCTTTTGATGTTTGGAAACTTGAATGATCCAATTTAGCATTGTGTTCCAATCATCAGAAGTGCAGTAAGCTGCCAACTTATGTAGTATTTGAATTTACACAGATTTTGAATATGCACAATTAAAAAAAAAGTTGGTTCATATCTTCAGCTAATAGCTTACCTAACAAACAAGTTGGATCAAAGCTATCATGCCATATTTTTTTGATACTTAGTGGATTTTTTATGACTAACTAGGTGATCATTAAGGCCCTAGGGCTTGAACTGTTTTGCCAAAGAAGTTAGGACTATGGCATCACTTGAAATTTAGCTTAAAGGATACCATAGCAAGATTTGTTAGTGAATAATTCCTTGGAATTAGGTTTCTATACAATCTTATCCTCATTGCCACTGCTACTAATCATTGGAAAGTATTGAATAATCTGGTTGAAACCTTTAAAGTTATCAGTCCATCTCCCATCAGTAATGAATGAAAAGACTCTAACATTGAGAGGTATTCTACTTCTAAGATGTGCTAATTCATCCCTTAATGGACTGGATTCAGTTGAATTAATAGTTTAGTCCAATTATCATACCACATACATATGTTGTTTCCTTTTCCCAATTTGTGATAAATCCATATGTAGATGAGCCCTCTAAGCTTTACCACTTGTGTGAGAATCCATGAACAACCCCTGATCATTGGAAGTTGCCAAATTTTTTGAGTGTTGAGGTATTTTTCATGGATCCACTTGATCCAAATAACATTTCTATATGGAGTCTCCATATTTTCTTACAAAGTAATACCTTTTGCATAATTTAGGAAGAGATAATTCTTAAACCTCCATGTTTTTTATTCCACTTTAATTTTGCCTTCTTAACATTTTCCATCGAGCGAAACCAAAAGAAAGCTTTGATTGTTCTGTCAAGCTCCGTAATCACCTTTTAAGAAGAATCAAATGGTTGATCCAATGAATATACATATTACTTATAACAGAAATTATTAGGGTTACTCGAGTTGCCATTGATAGAAATTTGTTTTTTCAAGAAAATATTCTAGATTTGTATTTCTCCAAGAGAGGATGCAATCAGCATATTTAAGTTTAGTATGAGAAATTGGAACTCCCAGATATTTAAAGGTAAGTATCTATAACTTCATTCCCAGTCATCTTACAAGTTTAAAGGGATTTTAACATCTAAAGAGCAGTAAAAGCTACTCTTATAATTGTTGACTTTTAGTCCAGACCAATATGAAAACCTTCTTAGTATGTCTTAAAGAATGTTGACAAAGGGATTTCGCTGTTGTTTGTTCAATTATTCAATTATCAATTATATTTCGTTAGTTTTTTTGATTATATTATCATATTGTTGACCTTAAACAAAGTGTTACAAGAATTGTTAGGTGATTAATAAAATCCTCGTAAGACTTATGGTAAAGAAACATTTTAAAATAACTTTAACACTCATAGCTGCTAATTAGAAATCATGTTAAGCTATCTATTAGTTATTATATAAATTTTTATTTAAATTTTATTATTGAGATTGTGGTATTTTTATTCCATATATTACATAGAGTTTCCTATTTCAGTATATCTATCTTTTTTATTTCTTAATTAGCATTTTTCCTTATTTCAATCATTTATGTAAACTCCTTTAATGTAAGGGCATCAATGGCACACCGTATCTAACACATATGACATGGTAGCCACCTAGACTCAAAGTCAGACCTATATGTGAATGTTTGATAGTGCTAAGATGGCTTTAATGAGGTTCACTTTGGCACATGAAATTCCACTTATGTAAAGCTCAAACAAGTCCTACTCTTTACCCTCTTATTTTATTCAAGATTTCATGTTTTAGAGAAAAGATAAAAGAAAAAATTGTTATAATGGTTCCCTAAATTTATGTCAATAAAGTGCAAAACTTAAAGAATATTAGAGGGAATTTGTTGAAGATAAAGTGATTACTAATAATTTATTAGAGTGTTACTCCTAAATTTCTGTCAAGTACTAAAATTCTTAAAGAAAATTTAAAATTTTTTTTATTGATTTAACTAAATTTCAATTGTTCAAACCTAGCATAAAAGATTGTCAGAAGGATTTTGATAAGGTAAAAACCTATACTCATCCTATATTTTGATTTTTTTATTATATTTAATTGATTACATAAAGTATGCTTTTAGTTTTACTAATTACCTAAAGTTTGTTTATATGCATTCCTTATTATGAGCTTTATTATTGATTATTGTCAAGTATGCACTCTAAAAGAATAGAAAAGCAATTGTTTATTATATGTGAATTACAAAGGTTGTCACCTATATATTGTTTAGTTTAATTTACTATTGTGTGGCTATTGATTGTATATTATCATGTCTTTTTGTGTTTGTATATAAGCTTTATAAAAGGAAGCAGGCTTTATATAATTCTGGGGTCTTTTCCTAAAATTTCAAGAAAAAGTTATAATTGGAAGAAAAAGTTAGAAAAGAGAAGAAAAGCCACATTCAACACTAACATTAAGCCAAAGAGAGAAATTTAAGTTAATGAAATTAATGAAAGAAATTTAATTTCATTAACATTAATCTAAGTTAATCAAATTAAGTAATATATGAAATATGAATTTGAAAAGAAAGATAAAGTGAAAAAAATATTCAACTAAATAAATTGATCACTCAAAAGGTAGAGAAAATGAATAAAATAGAGCATATATACAACCTAAGAGAGTTTTAAAGAAATTTAAGTAAAGAACCAAGAATAAGAAGGAATCAGACACATCTATTAGTTATTTAATGTAATAAAAGCTCAATCAATGTATGATCATTTGCATATAAGCCATAATACATAAATCCTTTCATAACTAAGAGGACTTTCCTTTATCTTTAAAGAAAGCATTTCAATCTTCAAACAAACTTTGGAAAACATTATAAATAATTTGACTCCTTTTTTTTCCAAAGAGGCATGTTTTATCTTTGAAAAACCTTGGGAGTTGAAGTTCTCAACTTGGTTTATTCAAGAGTTCAACTAAATTAACAATTAGGATCGACTAGTTGAACAAAAGTGCAAAAAAAGTATAAAATAGGTGTTATCTATTGGAGTAGAGGATATGTTAATCAAACCCTTAACTAGAAAACATAGATTAGATAAATGTAGTTGTTTATTTAGTTGAATGTGCATAGAAACTAGTTAATATAATAGCTAGTTTGCATGCATAAAGACCATTTTACTTGGTTTTAAATATAAACAAACCATAATTGATTTAGAGGAACAACATCTGGTGTCTTATAAAGTTACTAAAAGTCTTGAGAGGTTAGAGATTGCATGTATGCATGATATAATATATATTAAGTATTCTTTCTATTTATTTGAACAAGAGAGGACTTTTTGAGTTATATGGTTGCAATTGTAGTAATTTGGGAAATTATTTAAATTATACTTTATGAGAGTTCCTAATTACCTTAAACAAGATTTGTAAATTATTCCTCTCAGTATGACAAAGTAAGAGGTTTATAATGGTTCCTCTTCATCAGTAGCAAAGAAGATGTTTTATAAAGGGTTTCTCGTCACTCATTGAAGGAATTCCCAAGTGGAGCTTAGAATGGACATAGTCAATGATTGTTTAATCAAACCACTATAAAATCAATTTTGCCTCTCATTCTTCTTCTCTTTATTATTATTGTACTATTTATTAATTTTTTTGTATAAATTAGTAATAACCATTCATTAGAATAAGCAATGCAATTATTAGTTTACAACTAGGGAAAACTAAACAAACACAATTAGCCTCTCCTATTATGTGTCATTTAGCAACCAATAATTTTTAGAAGAGCAAGTCCCATTTATTATATGTAAACCTATAGTGACATTTAAGTAAATATCATTTTTGACATAACTACTATCACTTTTTATCCAAAATGGCTAAGATGTTATTATTGCTCTATTTTAACATAGATAATTAATTATTTTAGAGAACTAGGATGAGTATATTTCTCATGGTGAAGAATTTGATTTATGGGAGCTTATATAGAAGAGTGAGTAGAATAAGAGTGATAATATACTCGATATATTAAATAACAAGACAATACAAATTTTGTTTTCGTTACTAGATATATATGTACTTTCTAAAGTTTTAATATGTTAAAATACTTATGATATTTTATGCATACTTGACCTTACATATGATAATGATTTTCATAATGATATTGCTATTAATAATATTACTCATGATGAGCTTGATAGGAATCTAAATGACAAATAATAGTATAGTGAAAACAAGGAGAAGAAGCAATAAAGAAAATAGAGCATTAGAAGCATACAAGTAATTTTGAAATTGAATTATCAAATAATAAGGTGGCTCGCATGTGCATTATAGTAGATAATATTAAGGTACTCTTTAATTAGATTCTTGTAATGATAATGATAATTGTGGAGTTAAGATTTCATATAAATATTTAGTTGCATATCTAGAGGCTATGAGAATGAAAGGAAAGAAAATCTCTTCTAAGGAGGCATAAAAACTCTTAGAGAAATTGAAATTGAATTGTGACCCACATAATATAGTATATTATAAAAGTGTGATTATTGAACGATAATGAACATGATATGTTATATGAAAATAAGGTAATGAAAAAAGAGAAAAATGAGCTCAAAGGGTCCTTGCTTAGATTCACTTGAAGTAGTAAAAAAATTAAATAACATAATTAGTGCTCAAAAGATCTTTAATAATAGGTATAGAATTGGTTTCACTTATAGAAGTGCACTACAAAACTTTGAGAACATTTTTATAAGGGGAAAGCATTTACAGGATAATCATAATCCTAAATCATCACTGAGCATATAGTGTAACATGCCGTTTTCATATAACGGGTTGAATTATAGAAATTGATACACGTGAGAGCAATCGGAGAAATTTGGAAAACACATCTC
>JANZXP010049244.1:0-11669 GCA_027576715.1 Erythroxylum flavicans | reverse complement strand
CAACATCTGTAGCAAGCTTCCTGATCTTCCATGGAACATCAGCAGGTGCCTTAACTATGTGACATATGTTTTGCCTACAATTCTTAGTTATGTCTGATTAGGTGCAGCAGAGCACAATGCCTACTATATCAACGTCATGAAACTGACTCATCCGCTATTAACCAAGATTGCAAAAATAAGAAGTAAATGTTGAATCCTAATCATACTTATGAATAGTTTCAACCACAGGGTAGCATGAAATAGAGCTGTCTCTCCCTCTTGCCACAATGACAGCAAGCTCCTTTACAAATGGTGCCCATTTCTCCACATATAGGCCACGATTAAATCCTCCAAGAGCTGGTTAAAATAAAGGGAAAAAGCTAAAAAGGGATTTCTAGAGACACATAACAAGGAAATTTTTTCTAGCATTCTTGCATATGCAAATTCAAGAAGATGCATATTAGATAGGATGGTTTCTTTTGATTTATTAATCCCATACATCAATACATAAAGTAGCATCTTAAGGGAACTGAGATATCCCTGAACAGAGAGTGAATATCCATTAAAGATAAATAAGGAGTGGTAAGTTTCTGATACAAATGCAGACGAACATGAGAAATTAAAATTGAAAAGATGAAGCAAGCATAAAAACAAAGACATTTCTTTATTTTATCTTCAGCAAGATGACTTCCAAGTTGTTTCAGGGAGGAAAATCCTGGTTCCTTTTATTAAATAACGTCTGGAGATAGTTAAAACCATCTACCACACACAAAACACAAGGTCATGCCTGTGAAAAGAAATCACACAAGTAAATGTACCTTTTCAGCTCTTACATGAGAGTACACGTGCGTATGCACAAATACAATTCTGCATGGGCATGCATGTAAAGAGTGGACTATAAAGTGTGAGCCTTTTATATGGAACCAAACTCTTTAATTAAACTAGAAAAACATGGGAAAACATTGAAAACCTACACTTGCGTAAAATCAGGTAATTAGACAGTTACACACTAGTACTTCCATTTTGTAGTGAGGAATATTCCAATTCAACCCAGACTACACATGTATTTCATTTGTCATCCCCAAAGTCGTGCCATCCAACACCCAAAAGCCAGCTAAAGGGCACATGAGATTACCTCACTTGCAATCAAGAAGCCATATCAACAAAATTGCTCTTCATTTGATGTAAGTTCAACGAGTTTAAAATTTCTATTGAGCAATGCAACCAGAAAAGACAAGTACAGAATTCTAGGACTGAAAACTGCATGGGAAGTCTAAATCACATGGCATTTCATATTTCAGATGACCTAATTTTAGTTATTAGCAACTTACAAGATATAGCAGAAGAAAGTTCTTCTTTGCTCCTAGCAACTGAATTTCCACGACCATCATATGCTAACCTTTTACTCTTCACCATAAGAGGATAGCCAAATAACTCAGCTGCCTTCTTTGCAGCTTCTAGATCGTCTATCTGTTGGTGTCAAATTTCATCAGCCACAAAATCAGAATAGAAGAACCAATAACTACGAAATGTTTAAAAAATATACTTAGTGGATAGGCATCAGACCTGCCTAAAATCCGGAAGTGGGATTCCTTGCTTAGCAAAATGAACTTTCTGAATATATTTGTCCTGAAAGATGGCAATTATATATGTATAAGGAAATATATATATATATATATATATTGACAGATACCAAAAGTAATTTATTGTATTACATTACATTTGCAGGTATAGGATATATGACTATCAATAAGAAAGAAACAGAAAGGTTAATTTGGATGCTGCCAATGAAAATTAATTTAAAACTAAAATTCTGAAAGATGCTGTAAATGTGAAAACAAAAAATTATATGAGCATGTGTAAGTCGTTGGATAGATGTAAGTTATGTACATCAAAATCATCAAAAAGAAAAGAGTAAAACAATTGTTGTAAAACACAAACTTGGATTATTCGTAAGGTAGAGGCTTTCGGTTGGCAATCAACTCCTAAACCTTCAAGCTTCTCTAGTGTAGCAACATCAACATGTTCAATCTCGACAGTCAATACCCCACATCTAACTTACCAAGAACCAAATTAGCAAATAAAACATAGTCATCTATAAAACAAGGAAAACTTTAGGAAGAAAAAATGGTGGAAACAATAAAAAGGATGTATTGGATTGATATAAAGAACATTAGACCTTTTCGCAAACTCTTGAACAGTAGCACTGTCATCAAAGCTCCCCACCATGTGATCATATGCAAGAGAGCTAGCCGGGCAATTCTCCGAGGGATCCAAAACCATTACTTTGATGGCCATGTGTGAAGCAGCCTGGCATAGCATACGACCCAACTGACCACCACCCAACACACCAACAATCATCTCAGATAAGCCATGAATAGGTGAATCTTCTTTTCTAAACAATAAAAATGATTATAAGAGGTCGGGATCAAACCAAAAATCATCATCTAGTTAGAAACAATAAGTAAATATCAGCCAAAGTTGGAGAGGCATAACCAATGTGAGGCTTTTAAGTAAGAGAGCTTAAAGTTACTAACCTGGAAAAAGAATCTTGAGAGGCTCGACAAGCCAAGATAGGATTAGAACAGCGTTGGGTCTGCTTTAAGAAGAGTGATGATGAGGAAGAAGGGATCGAAATGCTATGAAGCATGTTGCCTTTTTGCATTGAAAATCCAGGGTCAGGGTGAGGGCCTTTTAAAGAGAAAGAGGGCCTCAAGCAGATAGAATCGGAAATGAAAAGATACTGAATGCTTGTGGAGAAGAACATTTTGGTTTCCATACTCTGTATTTAATCATGGGAATGGCAACAAATTTAAACTTCAAAAAAGAAAGAAAGAAAACGCTAATAGGTAAGTACCACCAATTTGGATGAACAATCCTACCTCAGAACTATAACAGCAAAGCAAAAGTAGCTCCCTTGGATTGCTCAGCACAACACTATATCGGATGGAATATTAAGAAAAAGAGAAGAAGTCAATTTGAGCGTCAAAGTAACGGCGCCTGAAACCTGAGAGGAAATAAGGCAAACTAATGTTGATGACCGCCTACGCCTAGCAGAAGGGTTCCTGTGTACTCGTACTAAACTAACTTGTTAGGTTGTAACTTTGTTGCCCGAGTGATAGGCCTAGAGTTAGAGATGGATTACATTTGTTATTTAAATTATTGTGCTTACCTATTTCGATAGATAAGCTTCAGAATTTAAATGGGTGCTTTTTTAGATAAAAATAAGGTATTTGGGTGATGGTTTACTTTGAGAGAAACCAGCCTCTAATTAAAGATAGAATCTTAGATAAACTTTCTGACTCTTCTATTCATTCTTAATGCAGAAATTTATCGGACTCCAATTAAAGCAGTTAACCTCCACGATTGAAGTAATGTTGCTACAAAATAACAACGACTGAGTCTAAAGTGCTAAGAATTAGAACTGACTAAAATAATTAACTTCTCAATAACTATGCGCATAAAATTTTCTTTATGTATGTTGCTACAAAATAACAACGACTGAGTCTAAAGTGCTAGGAATTAGAACTGACTAAAATAATTAACTTCTTAATAACTATACGCATAAAAATTCCTTTATGTTGTGACATCGAAGATTAAGAGTACACACGTCCATAAAGAGAAACTTAAAAGAAAATTTACCTTTAACTATTAAGATCGGAAACCCTAGGTGACCCTGCGATCTCTCTCCAGGTTACAGCCACTTGAAGGTTTAATATAAAACGAAAATGGACCAAACTTAAAAGAAAATTTACCTTTAACGGTTAAGATCGGAAGCCCTGGGCGACCCTGTGATCTCTCCAGGTTGAAGGTTTAACCTAAAACGAAAATGGACTAACCGCCAATTGGTATTAAAATTTTCAACACAAAATCTTTTTCTTTTGTAAATTAAAGAGAATTTGGGGGAATAATTGTCCAAATGGAGAATATCAGAAACGCAACGACGTCGCTGAGGTGAGGCAACAACGTCGCAGCTCGGACCCACTGAAAATCAATTGATGATAGACTCGCCGGAGTAACTGGAATGTCCGGTGTACCTTTGTACCTACTACGGTGCGTGCAAAATTCCACGCGTACTCGCTTGCGAACACACAGACTGCAAGCCTGGTAGGAGTCGCCTGTGAAAGGAGATAAAACAGAAGAAAAAACAAGTAGGCAAAAATAAATATTGTTCATTCACTGCCAAGGTTGTTACACGATTGTTTTCTATATAGGGACAAGTTGTAACAGAATTGAAAATTGTCCTATAAATTGGTGCCGTCTGTTCCTACAGCTAGGTAATTAATTATTCCTTCAGGGGATTATCACCATCTGATGCCTGTATTCACCAACCTCGGACCATTGCTAACTGACATACGGATCACTGTTGCTTGTATTCTTCCAGCCCACTCCAATCTCATATGTCTCTCCCTTTCCAGCCCTATTGACCTGTATCAAATTGCCCTCCCTTTGAATAACTTTGTCCTCAAAGTTGAATGTAGGAAACGTCTGTTTAATCGCTTCAGCCATCTCCCATGTCGCATCAGTTGCATCTCGGCCCGACCATTGAATTAGCCACTCAGTGCAAGCCTTATTTTGGCGTTTCCTGAACCTGGTCGCCAATATTGCTATGGGATAGCATTGGTCTTTACCCTTGCCCATGCATGGAGGTAAGTTAGAGCTACCTTGACAGTCCCCATGAGCTCTTTTTAACAGCGACACATGCAACGTAAGATGGATTTCAGCATTCGTAGGAAGCTTGAGGGTGTAAGCAACGGAGCCTACCTTATCAACAATCTGATAGGGACCATAGTAGATGGGGTTTAACTTGTGACCCACCCTCTTAACCACCGAGTGCTGTCTATAAGGTTGCGACTTCAAAAATACCCATTCCCCAATGTCAAATGATCGTTCAGAGCGCTTACCGTCTGCAATCTGTTTCATTCTATTCTGAGCTCACTGTAGGTGGTGTTTTAAGAGCTTAATCATTTGCACTCAGTCTTGTAATTCTTTGTCAACAGCAGGTACCTTGGAGTCTCCCGCAACATAAGGTAGATAAATGGGTGGGGGATAACCATACAAGACTTCAAAAGGAGTAGTCCAGGTGGCTGTGTCGTAATTACTGAAATACCACCATTCAGCCATGGATAGCCATTTGCTCCACGTTCCTGGCACTTCGCCAACCATGCATCGTAAATACCCTTCTAAACACCAGTTAACCACTTCCGTTTGCCCATCGTTTTGGGGGTGGTAAGCTGTGGACATTTGCAAGGTGACTCCCTGTAATTTATACAGTTCCTGCCAAAAATTGCTCAAGAAGACTGCGTCCCTATCACTTACAATATTGGTAGGAAGACCATGGAGCTTAAACACATAGTCCATGTAAGCTTGAGCAACCTTTGGGGCTGTCAGCGGTTGTGCCAACACTATAAAATGGGCGTACTTACTCAATCTATCCACAACAACCATAACCACTTGTTTCCTATTGGATTGGGGAAGACCCATTATGAAATCCATGCTCACATCGGTGAAAAGGTCCTCAGGAATTGGCAACGGTTGAAGTAGCCCTGGTGACGCCACTGTCTCATATTTTCACTTTTGACATACTTCACAGTTTCTGACGTAATTCCTTACGTCTTTTTGTAGCCCTTTCCAGTAAAATAGAGTAGCAAACCTTTTGTAAGTCACGTTGTGGCCTAAATGTCCCCCTGACGGACTGTCATGGAAAATTTGAAGGATCTGCTGCCTTACTTTGGGATCAGTCCCTACCACCAGCCTGCCCCTCTTTGTTAGTAGCTTACCATCCCACAAAAAATTGGCCAGTGCTTGTGGATTGAGTTTTAGTTGCTCAATGTAATTATGCAGCTGCTTATCCGATTGCCAATTAGCCATCACCTACTCTTGTAGATCCGTGGAAGTCGAGGAGATGGCACACAATAAAACATCAGTCCCTTGCAGTCTCGATAAGGAATCAGCAGCCACATTCTCGCGCCCCTTCTTGTAAACTATCTCGTAGTCTAGTTCTAGCAACTTTGCTAGCCATGTGCATTGGCTTGGTGTAGTCATCTTCTGTTCTAGTAGAAATTTCAAGCTTTGATGGTCTGTTCTGATGATAAAATGCTTCATAACTAGGTAATGATACCATTTTTTAACTGCGTACAACATTGCATACAACCTCTTCTCATATACGAACAGTAGTTGGTGTCTAGGGGCTAGACTCTTGCTGATAGACGCGATAGGATGTCCCATTTGCATCAAGACAACTCCAATTCCCGTTCCACACGCATCTGTCTCCACCACGAAGCTTTGTGTGTAATCAGGGAGAGCAAGTACTGGGGCAGTGATTAATGCGACTTTAAGCTTGTCAAAAGCTTCCTAAGCTTGTGGATTCCACCCAAATGCATCCTTTTTCAAGAGGGCAGTAAGGGGTGGCTAAGTAAACTATAGTGCTTGATGAAGCGCCTGTAGTAGCCCGTAAGCCCTAAAAATCCCAGCAACTGCTTCAGCGATTTAGGGACGGGCCAATTCTTCACCACCTCTATTTTTTTTGGATCGGTAGCTACTCCTTCTGTGCTGATGAAATGACCAAAATACTCCACTTTATCCATGGCAAAACAGCACTTACTCCTCTTGACATAAAGAGAATTTTTCCTGAGCACCATAAGAGTAGCCTGCAAGTGTTGCAAATGGTCTACCAAGGAATTGCTGTATACCAGTATATCATCAAAAAACACCAATATGAATTTACGTAAATAAGGTCTGAATATAGAGTTCATGAGGTTTTGAAAGGTGGAAGGGGCGTTGGTAAGGCCGAAAGGCATCACTAAATATTCGTAATGACCCTCGTGAGTTTTAAAGGCAGTATTGGGAATGTCTGGTATGTGCATTCGGATTTGGTGATATCCTGACCTCAAATCCATTTTGGAGTAAACCATGGATCCCTTAAGTTCATCTAACAGCTCTTCAACAACAGGAATAGGAAATTTATCTCTAATGGTGTGTTTGTTTAATTCTCTGTAGTCAACACAAAACCTCCAACTATTGCCTTTCTTTTTGACAAGCACCACAGGAGAAGAGAAGGGACTAGTGCTAGGTTGGATACCTGTATTGAGCATTTCTTGCACCATACCCTCAATAACGTCTTTTTGCAAGCTAGGATACCGGTAAGGCCTTAGATTCGGTGGAACAGCTCCCTCATGTAGTTGAATCCTGTGATCTTGTGGTCGAGGGGGAGGTAGGCTTTCTGGAGTATTAAACACATCTTGAAATTGCGTCAATAATGCTTGTAATTTCTCGAGAAAGTCTTTTCCCCACTAGTTACTGGATAAGTGTGCCTCCTTACCCCTGGACTCCTCAGACCCCACCACACTTGGGAGCTTATCAGTGCACCCAATGGTAAGAGCACATAGTTGCACATCCACCACTTCTTCAGGCTAATTCAACAGCTTGCCTAGTTTATCAGTGCCCAACATCTGTGATTCAAGGCTTCCACTGCCTAATAACATGACCTCCCTCGTCCCTAGGACAAAAGTCATCTTCAATGTCAGAAAATTCCACATAATATCCCCTAAGGTAGCTAACCACTGAATTCCCAACACTACATCATAACAAGCGAGTTGAATAATAAGCATGCTGGCTTGGAAACATTCTCTTTGCATTTTCCAAGAAAAACTTGGGCACATATAGTAACAACTTAGTCCCCTTCCATCTGCCGCCTTAACCGATATGGCAGCCACTGGTTGTAATTCCATACTCAATTTTCTCGCAGTTCTTTCGCTCAGAAAGTTATGAGTACTCCCTGTGTTGATCAATATGTACAACTCCTTGGTATGAGCGCGACCCCAAACCTTCATGGTTTGATAATGGGTTGCCCCATTAAGTGCATGGAGTGAAATCAATGCTTCAGGATCCTCTGGAACTTCTTCGCCTTCTAACATGTAGTCCTCCCCATCATCTCCACCTACGTCAATGATAAATAATTGACGTTTCTTGCACTTGTGAGTAGGATTATAGGGCTCCTTGCACCAAAAACAGAGTCCCTTGGCACGCAACTCTTCTCATTGATTTAGGTCTATTTAGGACAGACGTTGAAAGGGTTTATGGGTCTTGTACGGTTTTGGTGGGGAATCTGGGTTTGTTTTGTGATTTTTGGTGGAAGAACTAGTGGGTATAGTCTGTTTGTATGGTTTGGAGGTGGATATTGAGCTTGATTTGGATAACAAGGATGGTGAGGGTCTGGGCAGAGTTGGTGCACTATAATACTCCAATTCGGCTTGAGCGATAGCTTCAAGTAGGGTCTGTGGATTGGTTTTTTCCACAGCATATTGTAAGCTTGGTTTTAGCCCTCCCATAAAAAACTGCAAAGCGACATCGTTTGGTAGGGGCACCCGAGTCCTCATATCCTCAAATTGATTAAGGTAATCATAAAAATCACCTTCTTGGATCAGTTGTATAAATGTTTTAATGGGGTACTTGTTTGCTCGGCGACCAAAACGAGTAGTCACCTCTTGGGCATACACATCCCAGGGCACAAGCGGCATTCCCTGTCGTTCAAGCATATAGTTCTGATGCCATTTAATGGCTGTACCAGTCATATGAACAGCAGCAACTTTCACCTTCACTGACTCCTCTATTCCCGTCACTTCAAAATATTGTTTGGCACGAAATACCCAATCAAATACGTCGTCCCCCTCTCCTGTGAAGTTGGGAAAATTCATCGTGGGTGGTTTGGGTAGGTGGTGTCCATAACTAGCATTAGACCCATTAACTCCCGATCCACTGTTGCTCAATCTACCAGACCCATATAGTGGCACAACAAATCCAGGACGAGTCACAGGAGAAGATAAGGTAATAGGGAAACTTACAGCTGGTATAGGTGAGATTGAGGGAGTCACGGGATTTGGCATCGTCGTATGTCCAGGGGCACCCGTGGTTTTGAAACTTGGATGGGAGCTCATAAATATTGAGTCCACCGGTGGCATGTGAGCTAGTCCCGTGGGCCATGATGGCTAGGCATCGTTAGAGACTCACTTGGGTGGCGGTCTAAAGACTTCAGGCATAAAAACAACTGATGGGGTGGGCGTGATGTGATCTGAAACAGCTGAGGTGGCATCGCTGTATGATGGGTATTGGTTGGTGTAGCTGGGTCTAGTCCCACGCTGTAAGGAAAGTTTTTTTAGCTCGTTCATAATGTTCTCCGTAGATTGTTGTGTCTGCTGGCAAAAATTGTTGAATGACTGTTGGAGTTTATCATGTTGTGCTTGGGACTTTTCTTGGTGAGAGTTGAGTTACTCCCAACGTGCATCCCATTGATCTATTCATGTTTGTGCCGCTTTGATACTCTCTTCCAGCTTATGGAATCTCGTACCATCCGCCATCCGGCCAAGGACCCGCAGGCTCTGATACCAAAATGGTAGGAGTCGCCTGTGAAAGGAGATAAAACAGAAGAAAAAACAAGTAGGCATAAATAAAGATTGTTCATTCATTGCTAAGGTTGTTACACGATTGTTTTCTATATAGGGACAAGTTGTAACAGAATTGAAAATTGTCCTATGAGTTAGTGCCATCTGTTCCTACAACTAGCTAATTAATTATTCCTTCAGGGGATTATCACCGTCTGATGCCTGTATTCACCAACCTCGGACCATTACTAACTGACATACAGATCACTGTTGCTTGTATTCTTCCAGCCCACTCCAGTCTCATATGTCTCTCCCTTTCCAGCCCCATTGACCTATATCAAAGCCTTCTCTTGTAAACATCCTTCAAAAGTACCCACAAAAGATTCAATGGTTGACGTGGACACAACTCGTTAAGTACCCATATCCTCAAGGACGATCTTATTTACCCAAAAACATCGACATCCTCAGGCTAATCCTCGGAACTGTCGTCGCTCACCTCTAAAGGCATCCCAATGATCCCGATGAAAGGTCACAGAATGACATAAAAGTTACGTTCTTGCTTCGTATGAGGTCGAATGACTTTTGTGACCCTTGGAAGGAACTGGATGCTGTTTTATGGCGGCGAAGGGAAAAGGTGATGGTTTACTAACAAGGAGATGGGATTATTGATGCTAGAAATTTTGAAATTCCGTTTCTTTGTTAGCCTAGAACTCGAGAATTGTAATATGAGATTTTGAAGAAAGAGTAGAAGGGGAAAACCTTTTCTACTAAAGGGCCGATATTATGACTAATCATACAAATCTCTCTTTTTTTTTTTAAAAAGGTCAGCGTAGAATAAACTTCAGCTTAATCATCATCCAAAAAATAATAAAAATAAAAATAAACGCGAAAAGCCTGAAGTTGCTATGCATTGGTGTCTGCCGCTTTTCTTTAACAATTTAGGCCTAGGCTTCATGGGCTTCAAGAACTGGGCCTGCAACTTTATAGCCTCCCTTAGCTCTCCCAGTAGCGTCTCTTCCACCGCCGCCCCACCTTCCTCCACCGCTCCTAACCACTGCGCCACCGCCTCTATCGTGCTCACGCATCCTCCCCATGGCTCCTTCCTCAACACCAAATCTGACATGTATATACTCTCTCCTTCCACCTCCTTATCAAATCCATCCAAACATACCCTCGTCGCGAGTTTACTCAAATACCTTTCGCTCGCTTTCACCATCTCTTTCGCATGCTTCCACGTCACATCGAACACTATAAGAACTAAACGCCCTTTCTCGGCCTTGAGATCCGATAAAGAAATGGTGGCCGATGAAGGGATGTGAGGGAACAAGTAGAACATGGGCGGAGGAGGCTTTTCGCCAGCGAATATGGGTGGAGCAAGTTTAGAGTGAGACGACGAGCGATGATAGTACTGGCATTGAGGAGAGATTTGATGAGAAGATGAGCTGTGTTGAGCTTGTGTTGAGACTCTTGAGGGTGTTGGATTACTATGATTTGGGTGGACGTTGGGATCGGTGAGGATGGGATGACGTGATAGAGACAGACGAGGGTTGGTCGATTACAGTTGTCGCAAATTTGTCGCCGCCGGTGCGATGGCGTCAATATTTCACCAGCAAATTCTAATTCCATTTCCTATGGACACAAAACGTCACATCTTTACTTATATTGCCTGTGGGGTAAGAAGAAAAGATCTCTACATCAGAACGCAATGTCGTTCATTGCATTTAGTATCACTAAACGACATCGTTCTTTTCACTGTACACTAACGTCGACGGGATTTTATTGATTAGGTTTCGTAGACGAAACTGAAGTAGGAAGTATGGCGACGGAGATGGTGAGTAGTATGAGTTTCCAAATTTCTCAGTTTCAACACACCCCTTTTTATTGGTACATGTAAACATAGTATTAGTAGCGTCACGTTGAGCTCTTTTATAGTTATAGATGGAATTGGAATTCTTCTTTGGGTTAGGTCTAACTTTGTGGTCTTGACTTTAAACTTATGTAGTGAGGAGAATGTGTATATGCTTTGCAAGAAGCTCAAGGATATCGGTGTAGCAGATGCTGATGGGTCTGACCTTTTCGTTGCTTTTATTTCCAATGATAAGAAACAGACAACTATCTGTTTGCTCTTCTTATGATTTTTCTTTTCTAGAAAAGAACAAAGTCTTGATTTAACGGAAAGAATGATGCAGGAGCAGTTAGTTTAGTTTTCCTCGTTAAAATTGGATTTCTTACCATTTAGTATTTCTTAAGTTATTTGAATTCCTAGTTATCATAGGATTAGCATATTACTTTTTAATTAGTATTTCCTTT
>JANZXP010049203.1:0-11672 GCA_027576715.1 Erythroxylum flavicans | reverse complement strand
AACCCATAGCAACCATCATCGCATTTAAGTAGCTCCAATCAACTCTATCATAGGCTTTGCTAATATCAATCTTCAGTATAAAATATCCTAAATCAGACCCTCTTCTATTCTTCAAATTATGGATTGTTTCAAAGGCCACACAAACATTATCGGTGATGAGCCGATTAGGAAAAAAGTTGACTAATTCATAGCAATTAAATGCGGAAGAACACATTTAAGTCTATTGGCCAACACTTTAGACACAATCTTATAAATAACATTACAAAGAGCTATAGGCCGAAAATCTTTGACACAATCAGGGGAAACAGTCTTAGGTATCAGAATAATATTGGTCAAAGTAAGAGAATCTGGAAAAGTACCTCTTTGTAGCCATTGAGAACCAGCTTTAAAAATATCATCACCAAGGATATGTCAATATTTCTGCAAGAATGCCAAATTCAAACCATCGGGCCAGGAGCTTTGTCTGGGTGCATACTAAAAAAAGCATCCCAAAATTCATCTTTCCGGAATGGTTCAGTTAAAAGAGTAACATCATCCTCAGTTACCACTTTTTTGGTCAGTCTAACAATTCTGCTATAATCAGCAGCTTCTCCAGCATCAAAAAGCTTCTCAAAGTAATCTTTTACAACTGAAGAAATACCCTCAAAATCAGATACTACAAAACCATCATCAGCTTTTAATTGCGAGATCTTATTCTGGCTACGCCTCCCCTTGATGTGCATGTAAAAAATTTAGAGTTTTTATCACCATTAGTATACCAGAATAATTTAGCCTGCTGCTTTCGACGAATATCCTCCATACGCAAAATATCATTCCATTCTTCCTTCAAACAGGTAATCTCTTGACCATCAAGAATACCTCTATCAAGTTCCAGTTGCTTCACAATAATATTTCGACAAATCCAGAATTGTTTATTGTGAGAAGAACCCCACTTACGAACTCTAGTAATTAGATCATCCCTTCTCTGAATAAAGTCACGAGAATCCGACATGACCCAGCTATTCTGCACAACCATCTCCAAACCAGTATCATTTAACCAAGAATTGTCAATCTTAAAGAAACGGTTAGGATGTTGAACCTGGAGTGAAGGACTAATGTCAATTAGCAGAGCATGGTGTTCCGAAGCAGGAGTGACCAACATAGTTGCCGTTGCATTAGGAAAAAGATGAGTCCAGTTCGAATTTACAACAGCTCTATCAAGCTTTTCTAAAACCTTCTCTCCATTAGGATTCATACCTTCCCAAGTATAAAAAGGCCCATTAGTGTCTAAGTCCAGAAGCCCAACATCAAACAAAGCCTCTTTAAACCCATTTAGTAAGAAATTTGGTTTTGGAGGGCCTCCCAATTTTTCAATATCAGATACAATATCATTAAAATTGCTAAAGCAAAGCTAAGGGAGAGAATTACGAGCAGCTAAAGCCCTCAAAAGGTTCCAAGAAGCACATCTCCTACTAGATTCGGGAAAACCATAATACCCAGTAAATCTCCACTCATTATCATTAGTGAAAATTTTACAGTCAAGGAAATTATTAACATAGGCCAAAATAGATAAATTAACATGAGACTCCTAATACAAGTAAAGTCCCCCACCCAACCCAACTCTGTTAACACAAAAACAATAATCATAAGAAATACCAACTCTAACTTCCTCCAAACGACTTGCATGCATTCTTGTTTCCATAATAAAAATAACATCCGGACAATAACACGAAATTAAATCTTCCAGCGCTCTTACTGCCCGAGGATTGCCAATGCCTCGGCAGTTTCAACTTAGGAGCCTCATTGCTTCCAGCTGTCCTGCAGCCCGGGAGTAGCCGATATCTTTGAAACTGAAGAATTAACCCCAGTATGAGAACCATTTGCTGAATCCTTAGTGTTAGAAACACCAAATGGAGGTTTATTTAATTCATTTCTGGGCCTTTTCTTGCCCTCTTCAGGAATAGCAGGCCTATCACTTTCTTTTAGCCCACCAATACTAAGCCGTCCCATAGAGTCTATTTCCATATTACCCAATTTGCCACCTTCATTTGAATTCAAATTAAAACAAATAAGGAAGCATGAAAACGTTGGGATATTAGGCGTACAGAATCTTCATTAACACCCTCCTGCGTTCCCGCCACAAATTGTGGAGCAGATTGGGAATTACCTGAATCGTATAACCATTGACTCTGTTGACGATTCCGTCACCGTGGAAGAGCCCGGAGCCGCTCATCCCATCCGAATACAAGCTCCTCCGGATTCTTATGGAGTCTGACTTCACAGTACGAATCTGTATGTCCGAGGATTCCGCATAGATAGCAGAAGACAAACAGCCGTTCATAAGAAAAAAGAGCATAAAAAGCACCACCACTACTGTTAATCAGTTTCTTTTTGTTATGGAGAGGCTGCCTAATATTTAGAGTAACCCAAATTCGCATGGAATAATCATCAGAATCGGCAAGATATTTCGCATCGTAAGAGATGAACTTTCCATCAAAATTTTCCAGAGACACCGCTACCTCCTCTCTCATGAAGCCAGGCTCAAGGCCTTTAACAATCATCCAAACATTAGTTGAAACAAGAGGAATACACAGAGAATCTTCACCTTGACCTATAAGACTTCATACCAGTAAATGTTTGTTGAATAGCCAAGGAGCACCTTCAATAGCTCTATCAAGATCCACTTTATTATAGAAACGGAACAAAAAACGCTTAGCTCCAATGTCAGTAATACTGATACCCCCAAGAGGATGCCAAAGATCCGCAAGAACTGATTTCATCAACTCAAAGTTAATGGAGCTATAGGTTAGGAACATACCAGCCATGCAATATTCATATTTCTGAACTGGAACAGCAGGAGCAATATCAAAAATGATCCCATCATCCTCCTCATCTGCAAGGTACTGATCCTGCATGGGGTCGAGATTGGCAGGATCTATGGAGAAGACAAAGAACTAGAAGACAAAAGAATAAAGAGCCATGCTACGAGAGCATACGACATAACTCCTTCTCAAAGCTGCAATTCTACCTCCTAGCTTTTTCCTTCTCTCAAAATGCATAGGAGATTTGAATTCATGAAAAAAATGTGAAACATATTCAACTATGATCCCACTTTTATATACTTCAAATAGTGGTCCTCACTTGACGGTGTAGTCCTCTTTCTGATTAAAAAATAATAAATAATGTCATGCCAATGTTAATATGAAATTTAACTAATATATGTTTAACCCTATTAAAATTTCCGTTCACTTAATATCTGTTCTGAACATTTTGAAAACGTTAAGGTTCAAATTAAACGCTTCGAAATATTAGGGTTGTTATTCTATTATGATGTAAACGTTAATCTTCAAAATATACTTTTGACCTATTATATTTTGATGAAAATGATGAGGTTTAAAATACACCTTTTACTAATATAAAATATATATGTTGTTACTTTTATGAAATTGAAAAGAACTATTTTCATGAAAATAGTTTTTTATATTTTATTTTTACTATCTTATAAATAATAAATGTAAAATTTTCAGCCAAAAACATTGAACATAATGGTAAATAATTAAAAGTTGTGGAAAGATTTATGTAAATTGAGAAAGCAACAAAACAAAATTTGTCCTGATTATCTTTAGTTTTTATGTATGACCTACCTCTTGACATGGATGACTTAGTTAACATAGTTATAAAAACTAGAACTCCGTTTATTTCATGAAAAGAAGTACTTTAAAACTTTTCTATATCAATTTCTGGTGAAGATTACAATCCTCAACTCAATGGGATAGGGCTGGGAGGAGCTGCGATTGTGCTCTTCTATGACTGGTATTATTGCCTTGACGACATTATTTAGTTCTTATTAGGCTTTATCGATCCAATACCTTTAATCCAACCCCAGCCCGAATCTCATTTTTGATGTCTCGATCCAAAATTAGTTCAATAGGCCTAATTAGTAGCCCAAACATCATAATAGCTAGCCAATCTCATCGGAATTATTGGGCTATACTCTCTTTGTTTAACTCTGTCGAAAGGAATTATTATTCAGAACTTAACATGTGATGTCAAACATAAGAGCCTCTAAAAAGAATATACAGGGTTGGCATTTTGGTTAAGTTTGATTACAAATTAAAGAATAAGTTGGAATTAATCATAACTTATATTACGTTCAAATTTAAAAATTTTGTTTTAGTTATTTCGACTTCTCTTATTAACTATACCTTTGCTACTTCAATCATATCAGGTTCACTAGAAGGTATTATACTATTATACCTTCCATTACATCTTGTTCTTTTTCCTTTGTATTTATCAAATCATATGAGCATTTTTCGTTTAACATAGCTGTTACCAAAGAGGCTAGTACCTATATAAAGGTTTGAATAAGTCCCGAATAAATTTAAATTATGCAAGAGGAATTGATTGTCCTAGGAAAAAATAACTCTTGAAAACTAACGACTTTGCCTCCAAGAAAAAGAGCCATTGACTATACGTACAGGCGTAATGGGAAAATTCCAAGGCTTACACTACAACAAACAGGACATTTAGAGACAAAAATAAATGTCATTAAACAATAACAAATCGTCGCAAATATTAATTTGTGAGGAAAAAATATCGTCACCCAAATCTTCGTTGATTCTCGATAACAAAACAACATCGCGACGTTTTCTTAAAATCATCGTCAAAAAGTATTTTCGACACAAATAATTCGTCCGATAAAAAATATAACTGACGATAATAGAGAACGTCATACATAGTTTTGTACGACGTTTCTTTTTCTTAGTTAAAAGTGTTTCCCTACTAAACTCTCTTCGTAGGTAATTATTTTTAGTGACAATTTTATTTTAGTAGCAGAATAGTTTTTAGCTACTAATTTTTTGTTGTACGGAAATATTTTTAGAGTTGTTTCTGTAAATGTAGGTAAAAACATTTTGTGACGAATTAGATTTTGGTAACTAATAGATTTTTGTGACGATTTTTTTAGTAGCAAAATATTTTTAACTACTAATATGTGGTTGTAGTAAAACGTTTTTAACGACGTGCTTTGTATATGTAGCTAATAACTTTTTATGACGAATTTTTTTGGTAGCTAATATTATTTAGTGACAAAATTTAATTTTGAATTTAATAATTATTATAATTGTTAAAAAAGAATTTATTTTAATTTATTACAATCTTTAAGACAATTTGAAATATTAAAATTATTTATTTTATAATTAATGTTAGAGACATATTTTTAAAATAATAATAAATTGAAATTAAGTAAACATTAAAAATGGATTGTATTTTATAAAAAAATTACAAGTCAAACACCAACTAAGACTCCTCATCGTCGTCAGTGCTACTAACATATGCTGAGCCTAGTAATTGTTTTACCATATTTTTAAGCTTGTTAACTTCTTTTAGTTCACGATTTAACTTGTCTTTTGTACATTGTAATTTAGTCTTCAGTGCCTGGTTCTCCTTTTGGAGCACCGTGACATATGCTGGTCGTGACAAAGAAGCATCAATAGGCTTAGGGCCATACCCAAGACCTTTGATATAATTCAATCATGTATCAAGGACATTGTTGCAAATGTCATCGACATTGGGCTGATTCCCCTAAGCCAATGACGTCTGCAACAACTCCTACATCTTGTCCTACAATTTAAAGTAGAAAATCGAGTTAACTAAAAAATTATTACTTACTATTACGTAGGAAAATAAATTGTAATATTAATTTATTTGTACTTACATAATTACTTTATACCTCTTCAGACGTCTAGCATTGACTTTCCTTGTAGTGTGTGTGCTTGTACAGTGTAATCCTATCACACTCTTGCCCTTGGAGTTGTGTTTGACTTTATAATATAAAATTAAAAAATTATACCCAATTAGAATTTATTATATTAAAAATAGAATAATAAATTGAAAATGTTACAATTACAAATTCTTGTCGGATGACGACAAATGATCTGGACCCGGTGTTATGAGGAGTCTTCATTTTTGCTTTATTGGCCTTGACTTTCTTACACTTTTCCTAAATTAAGAGAAGTAGTTATGAGATGTTTAAATATAATTAATGGAAGAAAATATGGAGAGAGAAAAACAAACATGAACCTTCACTGAAACCTAATAATCACATATTTCATTCTAATTTTCTTCAGTCACCCATTTCGGAACATATCTCCTTGCCTCTTTATCAGAAGGGAAAGATTAATAATATTTATGAAGTAGATATTGATGATCTTTCACCCTTTGTTTCAACAGTGAATTAACACTGCTTGAAACCTCAGGTGTGTCGATATCAACAATATTGAGCTTCATCTATGAAAAAACATATTAGTTAAGTTATTATTTTAGTTAGGTAAAATCGCCATACAGAAAATGAAATGAATTGAAATATTACCAAAATTTTGTCCAATGCATTTTGCAACAAATTGTCTTCCTATAACTGCCTGACATGCTGAAGGTAAGGCAACTCATTTCTCACAAAGACGTCCAACTCACTGGTCAATTTTGCAGCTTGGATCTTATCCACTAGTTGTCATTGCGTGAGGTCAATCGTCACTAACAATTTGGTATTCATTGCAACATTTATCTGTTGCAACTAAGTTCTTTTTGTCTTACCTTTACCTCGTTTTTTGAGGCTAGTATTGGAACTTGGAAAAAACATAATGAGAAAAACACACTAAACATGTAATGAGAGCATAAATGTAAATATGTTTGGTTATCAATAATAGACCTGAAGATCCCTCATGACTAACAGACCTGAAGATCCCTCATGACTACCAGACGATGTTGGTAAAGGTTGTTGTTGACTTTTCTCATTGGATGATGTAATTGTTGGTTGTTCTGTAGAAAAACCTTTATCTGCTGTTACCACCCTTTTTTCTTTGTTTCTACCAGGTGCCATTATATGAACCAGTGTAAAACATCAACAACATAAGACAATTATCTTCTTAACATTTCAAACAATAAAAACAATTTATTTACAGAAATTGTGATGATCAAGATTTTGAAAATCATCAACATTCGCAAAAACATAAGTGAAACATTAAAAATATGCTTATAGTCATCGTAAATTAACATAACTAAACATCAACAACATAAGAAAACTATCTTATTAACATTTGAAACAATACAAACAATGACACTTACATTCAATTATCGTGATCAAGATAAAGAAAATCATCACCATTAAGTACATAATCGTTTGATTCTTCATCATTAATATATTCCAGCAAAGTATCGTCATTGTCATTGAAGTCATCCTGAGTATAGTCTTTATCTATTTGTAAGATAAGATAGGGTTGGACTTTATCCAGTTGAACTATATTGGGCTCGACATATCTCTTATGGAATGATGATATATCTACATCTTCTACTGGAATGCCTTCGTTATTGAGCTCAAATCTAATATTTTGATAGACTTCATCCGTACCCTCATCCAATTCACCAATGTCTCTTTCACAAAAATCAAAGACATTCCTTTGTTGAAATTTGCTATCCAACATAATATTGTTGACGTAGAAAACTTGTTTGGCTTGACTTGCAAGGATAAAAGGATCATTATCATACCATGTCTTACTAACATTTATGCTAGTAATATGCCTGTTCACTCTCATGTTAGTTAGATCAAACCATTTGAATTTGAGTAGAACAACCTTCTTATCCTTGATGTAGTGCAATTCTATAATTTCATATATGACACCGTAGAAGTCAATGATTTCGTCGTCAGGACATCCTTCAATGACAATCCCACTATTTTGACTTCTAACTCGACTATCTCGATCTTGTATGTGATATCACACCCATTAACAATGCAATCTGTGTATTGCTTCCCACAAATATGAGACCCACATGTCAAACTATATAATGCTACTGTCGCTTCTTGCATGCTATGGTTATGTAACCGTATCATCTGTATGACAAATTGAATTCATATATGAGGATGAGACATATTCTCATATTTTCATAATATGTAATTAAGATAACAAATTACTCGACTTCTAAACCATCATACGCACCAATTAAGTAAACAATATACAATAAAATGAAATGACAACCAATATATAAAATAATAAAGGTTTCTACTAATTCGTATACCTAAAGATGTATAGTTGTATACAGTTGACTTGAGTTGTTTATATTGTTGGAATATAATAGGACACTATAATACAAATTTACAAAGATAGACAGAATAAAGGGATTAAAACCAAAACAATTTTCTTAGTTTTGGACTAAATGTGGTGGGCAGGGAAAAATTTACCTAAGGATGCCACACAAATTAAGCGATTTTGGCTTCAAGCTGAAAGAGGAACACAGAATCTACAAAATAGTATGGCCATGGAGTTAGTGAACAACAAAATCTATTATAAATAAATTGAAAACTATGAATTAAAGGTTAAATGGCCTAAAATCATATTTAATAAGCATGGATATTATAATGACATAATTTATAAATATCTAAATTGTGCACAAAGAACGAAGATTAGGATATGCCAATAATTAAGACATAAAAGAAAGAAGGTTAAACAATTTCAATGTCGTCCCATCGTAGGCATTTATATAAAGAAAAAGTTGTCTCTTTTATGTTACCTAATTAATGTAGATAGTGGTACTTTTTGTATATAAGAGTTGTATTGTTTTGATGAGGTGATAGTTTTTTTTTAATAATAAAATTGATAATTTTTTGGGTGACTTGGTTGTATATTTATTTGAGAAAATCAATGAGAAAAAGGAGTGGAAAACACTGCACCAAATTCAATTCTTTTACTTTGGATTTTGTTAGTGCCTAAATATTCTTGACCATTGCTGATTTGGAGATGCTTCCCATTGGAACCATGCTTTCGAGTTTGCAGAGTGGACAAACTTTGGCAGTTATTAGCTCCCGTGTAGGTGGATTGGTTGTAGCACCAATGAGTATTAACTATGTAAGGATAAAAATGCCTGAGGTGATGCATAACTTGAAGATTGTTGTGCATGGCACGTCCTTGACATTTCCGAGGATTTAGTGCTTATAAAGGTATCTTTCGATTCCAGCTATGGAGGAGGCATGTTCTCTTCTTCATAAAGTAACTCAAGTTCCAAAAGAATAAGAAGAAATCTTAGTTTCACCTAACGAAGAACCAATCTTTCAAATAAACAAAGACAATCGACAATCAAGGTATAAAGGTTCCGTCATTTTACAATTCTATTAAATAATTAATAAAATTAACTATAATTTTAATTTTAGAAAGAGGGTGTCACAATGCTATTAATGGATCCCACTATATAGTTAAACCATATCATTTAACCATGTCAAGATTTCCACCTGTCTAAGGTTTATTTTGTATGTTTTGAAAACATTGTTAAGGTTCTAACTAGTATTCTATTAAGGTTCTAACTAGTATTCTATTGTAAATGATGATGTTGAAAATAAACTTTCGACTTTAGTTTATGTATTCTTATTTATGCTTTAGCTAGTTTTTTATTATAACCATATTTATCATGTATCAAATTGTATTCATTTTCTCAGGCAATATACAAGAAATATTTTTATCCTAATTAACATTTTGTAGATAGTATAGAGTAATAATCATGACAAACCAAATTGTTCATATCTCTCAAGCATAAATGCCATCAACCCTTACCACAAACTGCATATTTATTATCAAACTAAACACCAAAAATTACCTTGCTTAGAAAATTCATTTTATTTCTGTCATAAGCTATTAAAATATGAACACTTTTATTAATGGCACACCAACAGTCCCTTAAACTATTCCTTCGCCAATTGATGTAAGTACCATAATCTCAAATTTGCCATACATAACAACTTGAATTTTTAGAGACCAATTTTTACTTTCCTAAATTTTATCATCATTGATAAAAGAAAATTATCCTTATATTATCAGAACAAAGACTACTTATTTAGTATGGAAAGTATTAGAAAATGCATTTGGTTCTTTTTTTTTTCCTAAAATTACATATCACATTTCGAGAATTGAAGAAGAATGATATGAATGTTACACAATATCTTCAAAAGTCTAAAGCCTTAACTGATGAACTAGTTACTGTAGGTCATCTATTGCATGACACTAAATTTAATGTGATAATATATCTCAATATTGGTCTGTTTTTTATCCCATAATTTTATGTCTCAATTTGCAGTAAGAACCAATACCTTTTTCTGAGTTATATGGTCAATTTTTGTCTCAAGACATTCTATTACAAAGCTACCAAGTAACACCTACGGCAAATCTCGCCCATTGTCCTTAAGCACCAAGTGCTCTCATGCCAAGAAGCCTTTATTATTAATGCACAAATTTTTGCAACTCTAATAAAAGTGTAAATGTCAAAATCGTGGCTATCGTAACCATACTACATTCAATTGTCGAAAAAGGTATACATCAAGGCAAAAATTTCAATCTTCACCTCAAGCTAATGTAACTTGGTATTCAGGTTATAATATTGTTGCTCCTATGGACTCGACTCCCACTATGATACCTCCTTCATATACAACACCTAATCATTCTTTGATGCTTGTACTAACTTTTCATTCTCCTATACAGAGTGATGTCTTAAGGATAGAAAAATAAAGTAAATGCATAGAGTAATGTTTTCAATAATTTTTCACTTTTTTCTGTCCTTATCATAATCGATCATCTTTCCTGAACCTAAACATATTACATGTCAAAACAAATCAAATTTCGGACAAAAAATGAAACAGAATGTTGGAACAGGACTTTCAACGAACACATTATAAGTAGAACAAAAAACACACGTTTCTTTAACTATTCATTCATTATGTTCCCTTTATTCAACATCATTCACACAATTCAACAGAAACCCAACAATGCCATAGTTCAATTCATGCAAACAACTCAAGAAATCAAAGAAACCATAACAATTTTAGATTCGGTATCTTTAAGACATTCATAAACAAACCCACAAAAAATAAAAGAAAACTTTCCAGGTTGAGGTCAACTCCAAGAGATGATAGATGGGGGAAGATAAGAACAGAAAATCGAGAAGAACAGCAGAAGGGGGATTGAAGAAACAAGGGAGAATATTCAGTTGTTTGAGAGAAAATTCAAAAACGACGGAGAGGGAGGGGGAAGGGCTGCAGGTTTGATTTTTACTCTGGTGGGATGACATCCTTTGTTGTTACCTAAATTTTTTTACCATTGCAACATTTAGCAACGAAAATAAGATTCGTCATAAAATGCAAAACCTTTAGCTACGATAAACGATAACCGTCGCCAATACGTTTGGAACAACGCAACAAACCATATAGTTATATTATTCCGATGTCCTACATATTGTGACAAAACTGTTGCAAAATGCCACGTTTTGGCTATGTAACACCTATAGCGTTGCAAAATGTACAACATTTTGCTACCAATATGTTAAATCGTTGCAAAATATGTTTGTTTTACCTTTTCCGATGATGGCTATTTTCGTCACCTAAAAATATAATTTTGCTATGAATTTTAGAAAACGTCACCAAAATCCTAGCATTTTCTTTACTTCTTTATTGTTCTTAAAAAACCTTTACCTTTATTTTCGATTAGTTCTTCCTCTGTAGTCTCCGTCAAGTCTTCGCAAAACTAGCGATCTCCAATGTCTTACTGTAACATCCCCTCACTTATGGGAAGGGGTAAATTGGTGATTTGGCACGGGTTAGGAGTGTTTACTATGGCATTGACATCTTCACGCATTCATATATGCACATAAGTAGCAAATAG
>JANZXP010049172.1:0-11674 GCA_027576715.1 Erythroxylum flavicans | reverse complement strand
TCTGTTCTGTTCCGTCTCCAAATTTTCGTCTCGTTCCGTCTCTGCATATTGGAGACAGTAACCAAACAGACTGTAACGATTTCGAGTTGTCACCACTGAACTTATAATGACGTCGTTTCTTGCTATCTAGATGACTTTTATAATGATATCGCTTTTATTTGCCTTTCATTTGTTGGACTCCAAATGTTGATTCTTCTCATTCATTATTACCAATCTTTTTTATTTTTTTTTAAAAACAAAGTTGTTGTAAACCATTTCCTCTAAAACTGTTTTTGACCCCGAAATATTATATGAGATAAATATTATTTTAAATATTAATATTTGCTTAAAGATGAAAAAATAGTATAGTTCAGACTGGTCTAACCTAGCTGACTCAACGTGACTCGAATTAATCAAAATTTGAATCGAGTTTAGACTTTTAAAGAAAAAATATTCAGTCTTCAAGTCACGCTTGAGGCTTGAATTACCCAATCCAAAACTAAAATTTTTATGTAAAATGATGTCATTTTGAATAAAATAACATCATTTATGCAATAAATGAGGTTAAACTTGATTTTATAGGGATTTAGGGTGGGCGATTTGGCAGAGATTGGCCTCAAACTAAGGGTTACAAGAGTTGGTAATGTGCATAACACAATACCCAATGACGTTAGAAACCACAGTGCACACAGTAGCAAAGGCAAAGAAGAAGGATCTAGAGTCTCTAGTCTCCCTACCTATTCACGTCCATGTCTTGCTTTTCTCTCATATTATCGACCTAAGTATTTTAATTTTACAAATAGAAATTAGTGGGTAATTTAATTTTCCTAGACATATTCTAAATACTCATTTGTAAATAGCTATATAAATAAATACATAACATTAGTAAATATCCTTTAGTAAATAGGTGACTGAAATTATAACAATAATTATAAATATTGCATATATAAGACTTTATTGCAATATTTTTAATTTTGTTGCCTTTTCTTATATATAGCAACAATTATTATTATGATTTCCTTTTTATATTAATAAAAGCGACACTTTAATAAATGTTGCGTTATATTACTTTTCAGCAACACATTTTTAAACTGTTGCAAACAAGTTATTGCTTAAAGTTCTTTTCGTCGTAGTGTTCTTAAGAAAACAATGTTAATTTTTTAGCCTGTCATTATGACTGGAGTTTTTATTACATGCCTTAAAATGGGTGCCAAAGGATGGGTGTAGAATTCTCTTTGGTAGATTAAAAAACATGATGAAATGTTTAAGGTGATAGAAAATATACTATACTTTAAATTAGTTCAATCTTGGCCAGACCTCCCTTTGGTCAAACGATAATTGAACTTTCTAATTCTTCCCTTTGGTTAATATTTGGTTTACATAAATGATATTTTTATATTTTCTCTACATCTCATACCACAACCAATTCAAAATATGAATTGTTGGTTTATGCCCTATAGTTGATTTACGGATTGAGGGTAGTTTAGTGATAAAATAATTTAAAGTCTTTCTTTATTTTGCATATATTTAGATGTATATGATACAATTCATGAGATAAATATACATTGCAATTAAAATTATGATGAAATTATAATTATGAGATTTATATTACATTTATTTATTGTCCCTAAATTATTTTTATTCATTGTTCCATTAAAATTGGACATTAATAAAATGTGAAAAACTAACGCAGATTATGTTTTTCCTTATAAAGGAATCAGTCAATCTCATAAACTAAAGTATAGAGATACTTAAGCAAATGTATGGATATTTATTGGAGAACAAGCTCATTGAATTGATCCTATATGAGAAATCCATTTGGAACATTACTTATATGTCTATAAAAATTCTTATTGTGATGATTGTATAAGTGATCCTTTGACTTAATATCTCTAAAGTTATCTTGTATAAGGATTGCAATGTTTTGATACTACTTATGACTTATTCTAATCATAGGTAGTTTAGTCAATAGTCATTGGATGTAGTATAAACTATATGGAGGTAGCTGAGTGATAAATATAGAATTCATCACCCTAAAGTAATTAGGGAGAATACCTTGATTAGTATCTTTGCTTTTGTGAACTGGATCTTCTTCCTAACTGCTATCTGACCATAGTCACTCAGTCCAGGGCTTTGGTTTTAGAGAGATTTCTGAGTGCTATTCTTACGGCTTGCCTTTTTAATGAATGTAACCCTCATGCTACTGCTGCCATACCATATTCATTCCAATTCGCCTAAGGCTTCTCTATAAAATATTTTTTTTCCATTTCTAACTGCTAAGCTAATTCTACTGTCGAGCTAAAGGCTTTAGCAAGAACAACTTCTCACTCAGGTATTTCTAATTAGAATATTATATGATGAAATGATTGAATTATACAAAAAATCATGCACAAAAAGGTTAGTCAAATCTACTTTGACATTCTTAAATATTTAGGTGGTCATGATGTTTTGATAGACGTTAGTCTTAATCTATGAATATAAATTGTTTAATTAGAAAATTAAAGATAAATCAAAGAAGTTTAATTTATCTAATTCTAAATATGATTTAGGGGTATAATTTATATCCAGTACCAACATATTTAGAAATCTAATGAATCACACCTAAAGAATGAATTGAAGAGAAAACATATTTTGATCAAGTTAGACTTGATTGTAAAGTTTAAGAAATTTTATGATTAAATAAGAAATGTTTAATAAATAAGGATCAATATGAGATATTAGATCTTCCTTGGAAATAATTGGTATTTAATTCTAATTATTTATAATTTTAATTAAATTTTAATTTAAATTAGAATTTAATTTTAATTAAATTTAAATTTAAATTAGGATTTAATTTTAATTTAATTACTAAAATGTCCGAAATCTATTATAAATAGGCTTAAGTTCTATGAGAACTAGCGCTCCTTGCCTAGCCCTCTCTATACTAGTTACATAGTTATCTCATCATGTTCTGTGGATTCTGTGTCCAACACTTGTACGACTATAGTGGTTGAGATGAGCCAATTTTGAAAACGGATCGAGGGATAAGACAAGAAAAGGATCAAGCTTCGAAATAAAGAACGAATTAAGATTAATGTTTTATTGTGATTTACATATTAATCATTTTATAAAATTTAAAGTGATCTTGTTTTTGAGAAATTAAAATATAAAAAAATTTCGTTATTATTCCGTTGTACTTACGATGGGATTCAAACCCAATTTTTAAAAATAGTATCAAAGTCAACTTTAATTATATAATTTGATTAAAATATTTTATTATTATTTGTTATAATTTTCGAATTCAATAACAAAAGTTTTGCATCTTAAATATGAACATTAATACATTAAAAGTTCATATTACAAACCCAAAAATCTAAAAAGTTAATATTAGAAATTTTAAAACCTTATAATTCAATTTGGATTTAAACTGAAATTGTTTAACTGATAAACAATATATCAAACAGTTTCATTGAGCATTAGAAATTTACAAAAAATAATGAACCTAGAATTTATGAAAACAAAAAATGTCGGTTTGTGGTTGTTAGTAAACATGTTTGTTTGTGGCTACTGGACAACTTTTTATAGTTAATCCATGGCTAATGGCATTGGTAGTTATCAGCGGTTAAAACACTATTGTTTTTGGTTTGTGTTTATGGACCTTAGCTACTGCTTGAATAAGACTAGCCAGTAACCGGTCCTTGGTAAAGTGTGATGCTAGAAAGTCGACGTGGCAACGACTAGGACACATATAGAGATGCCAAAAAGATGAAACAATAGTTAAGTAGGCAATCATACGTCACTAAAACAGATAAGCTTATTGGCGACAAAACCAAACGTCGCTAAATATTAAAACATCATTGCAAATATTAATTTGCAATGAAAAATAATCTTTGCCCTAATGTTTGTTGAATCCCGGTAGCAAAACAATATATGTGACGTTTTCTTGAAATCGTCAAAAAAACGTTTTGGATACATAATAATTTTGTCGGTAAAATATATAACCAACGAGAACAAAGAACATCGTACACAAGATTTTGCAATGTATATGTTTCGTAGATAAAAGTTTTTACCTACTAAATCGTAGTCGTAGGTAATAATTTTTTAGTGACGACTTTTTTTGTAGCAGAATAGTTTTAGCTACTAATTGTTTGTTGTAGGTAAATGTTTTTATAGACGTTCTTGTAAACTTAGGTAACAACATTTTGTGATGATGTTTTTTGGTAGCTAATACTTTTTTGTGACGATTCTATTTTTGTAGCAGAATAGTTTTAACTACTAATTTCTTGTTGTAGGTAAATGTTTTTAGAGATGTTCTTGTAACCATAGGTAATAACATTTTGTGATGATTTTGTTTTGGTAGCTCATATTTTTTATTGACAAAATTTTATTTTAAATTTAAATTTTATTATAATTGTTAAAAACAAATTTATTAAAATTTATTAAAATTTTTAATATAGTTTGAAATATAAATTAGTTACATTTTATAATTAATGTTAGTGACATATTTTTTAAATAATAATAAATTGAAATAAAATAAACATTAAAAATGGAATGCATTTTATAAAAAAATAATTACAGGTCATACAAAAACTAAGACTCCTCGTCGTCGTCACTACTACTGACATATGCTGAGCCTAGTAATTGTTTGACCATCTTGTATTGTTCACTTCTTTTACATTATGATTTAATTTCTCTTCCGTACATTATAACCACATGGTAGAGCTTGAAAACTAAATTTCGATGATTAGTTCAAAGATGATGTTGCGTTACCATGACATTAAACAAAGAGCACTACAAATTTTTTAATAAAAGTAGTTTAGAGCATATTCAAGTTCAATTGATAGATTTGTGGCCTAAAGCAACATAATTAGTGTTTGAACTAAAAAAGATCTTTATAATGTGGAAATATATAATTGTTATAATGTAAGTTTTATTGTTACTAAAAATTTACATTGAAAGTGTTGATAGTGTTCCAAAACATTGATAACATTATTATGCAATGTTATCGTTTTTATTACACTTTATTACCATAATGTTAATAACGTTCTTTACATTCATGTTTTTTAATTACCAGTTTTATTATACCCCAACTTTCTTATTTTTCAGTATATATACCCACTATGTATTAGTTTTTCAATACACAAACACACAACGCTATAGTCTACTCTCTACTTTCGTTAACCACATACCCCCTCTCTCCTCTGGATATATATAGAGGTGCAAAAGAAGCTTATAACATCTTAAAACATCATTTTTCTTGTCTCAAGGCTAGCGTAAGGGATCTCAGATTCACCATTGGAGAACCACACACCCATCTTCTTCAAGTTTGTTCTCTTCTTGGTTCTTCTACTTAATTCTTAGAGACAGTTCCTACTCTGCCCTTTGGAGTGTACCGAAGCTAGTGGAGAAGGCGTTAATCCCAGAGTTGGATCCCGTTGTCTTGTTGCAATGTAGAGGGGGAATTTTTGACTTAGGGCAGTAATTTTTTACAGCGTCTTGCATTCAGATAAGCTATTCTGATTTATTTATTTATGTTATTTTCACTAACAACCTAAGTTGGAAAATTATTGTATTCCTACCATTATTTGGAAAAATTATTGAACTGTTACTGTTTGTTTGAAATTATTGCGTTTTTAATACTATTCTTTAGGTTGTGCTGTCGTGTGTTTATTTCATAATATTGTTCTATTCTTACGGCTGCTTGAGTATTTTGTGTGAGACATCTATGTTACTGGATTCAATATTTCGTCTACGAATGAGACCAACGTAGGTTCTGCGCTTACTGTTCTCCGTATAGGTTCTGCCTCTATCAATCACTATAGCCCAAAGGATTATACCTGATCTAACTAGATTAAAGCCTCTAGATGGGAGAAATTTTAAACCATAAGAAGAAGGAACAAGGACAAAAATCACGACAGCTCGAGAAAGGAAAACAGAAAGGGTACCAATAGGGTAACAAGAAGAGTTTTAGTAAGCCTCAAGCTAACACGGTCAAAGCTGGTAATGACGAGGAGATCATTACTATTGTAGTGTCTGAAGTCAACTTTGCTGAAAATTTGGTCTAATGTATCATTGGCACAGGAGCCACACGCCACATCTACACCAACAAAGACCTATTTAAGGAGTTGAATGATGCTACTGATGGTGAATTCATATACATGCGCAACTCCAGTAGAGTTCCTGTCCAAGGAGTTGGGAAGGTCACTCTCAAACTCACTTCTAGAAAAGTGTTGGCGTTAGAAAATGTTTTATTTGTTCCTGATGTTTGTAGAAACTTGATTTTTGGAGCATTACTTAACAAAGCTCGTGTCAAACTTACTTTTGACTTTGATAAACTAGTTCTTAGTAAGAATGAGAACTTTGTTGATAAAGGATTTTGTAATAGGGGTTTATTTGTACTTGATGTTGAAATGAATGCATCTACTTCCTCTGCTTATATTGTTGAGTCTCTAGACCTATGAAACTCTAGACTTGGGCATGTGACTGTGAGGTCAATTAAGAGGATGTAAAGCTTAAACTTATTGCCTAACCAGATCACTAAGAAATGGAAAAAAGTAAAATATGTGTTAAGGCTAAACACTCTAAGAAATCTTTTAAGTCAATGACCGAGAGAGAGTCATAATTGTTAGATTTGGTGCACACAAATTTGATTAATTTTAAGAATAGTGTATGATTGTTCTCGATTTACTAAGGTTTACTTATTGAAAAATAAAACTAATGCAAAGGAAGTGTTTATGCAATACAAAGCTAAGGTTGAGAACTAATTGGAAAGGAAAATTAAAAGATTAAGGTTTGATCGAGGTGGTGAGTATAGTACTGATTTGCTTGTCGATTATTGCTGAAAGGTTGGGATTATTCATGAGCTTTCAGCCCCTTATACACCTAAACACATAGCCGAGAGAAAAAATTGAACACTTAAAGACATGCTGGACGCAATGTTAATTTCCTCAGGATTACCGAATTTTATATGTGGGGAAGCTATTCTTTCAGCTTGTTATGTTTTAAATAGAGTCCGTCATAAGAAACTAGATCAAATCTCTTATAAAATTTGGAAAAGTTATCCACCTAACTAGAATTTTTTGAAAGTGTGAGGGTGTCTTGCTAAGGTTGCTTTACCTGATCATAAGAGGAAAAACATTAGGCATACGACATTTGATTCAATTTTTATGGGATATTCTAATAGTGTTGCCTATAGATTTATGGTTAAGGAAGGGGGGTTTGACACTTATGGACCAATTATGGAATCAAAAGATGCAGTGTTCTTTGAGAATATATTTCCTATGAAAGTGAATATGAAAGTTACTAGAGAGTCTATCCTTCGTTACTAGAGGAAGAGAAAAATATTGAACTAAGGAGAAGCAAAAGAGCTAGAGTACCTACTAGTTTTGGTTCTGACTTTATTACTTCCTTTATGGTGAAAAAACTTAAGGAGATAGATGACAATTTTGTGTTGACATATATTATTGAGGAAGGTCCTAAAACTTATGAGGAAGCAATTAGACCTGTGGATGCTATCTTTTGGAAGGAAGCCATAGATAATGAGTTAGAGTCAATCATATCTAATAAAACTTAGGTTTTAGTTGATTTACCTCACGGTTGTAAGCCTTTGGAGCGTAAGTGAATTTTTAAAAAGAAATTGAGACCTGAAGGAACCATTGAGAGGTTCAAGGCAAGACTTGTAATTAAAGGCTTTAAGCAAAAGGAAGGATTGGAATTTTTTTATACTTACTCTTCTGTTTCTAAAATTACATCTATAAGGATGTTTTTTGCTATTGCCTCAATATTTAAGCTTCATATGCACCAAATGGATATTAAGACAACTTTCTTGAATGGTGATCTTGATGAGAAAATTTATACGGTCTAGCCCGAAGGGATTAGAGTGCCTGGTCAAGGACAAAAGGTGTATAGTTGGTTAAGTCTTTGTATGGACTTAAACAAGCTCCCAAATAATAGCATGAGAAATTTGAAAGTGAGATTTTCAAATATGGTTTCACCTCTTATGATGTTGATTCCTGTATTTACGTGAAATCTGACATTAATGGTTGTGTGATCATAACTCTTTATGTGGATGATATGCTTATTATTGGTACTAGTTTATCTATCACTGATACTACCAAAAGTTTGCTAAAGTCTTACTTTGATATGAAAGATCTTAGACTTATGGACTTTATTTTGGGAGATAAAGTTGATAGAACTGATTCTAGTTTTATGTTGAATCAAACTCATTATGTTGAGAAAAATTTGAAGAAGTTTAGATACTATGATATTGATCTAGTGAAGACTCCCTATGATGCTGGTGTTGCTTTAAAGAAAAATCTTGGTGATAGTGTAAACTAAGCTAAGTATGCTAAAGTTCTTGGTAGTGTGATGTTCTTAATGAACTATTCTTGTCTTGATATTGCAAATTGTATGAGTAGACTTAATAGGTATACTTATAATCCTAGTCAAGAGTATTGGAATGCATTGATTCATTTGTTGCAGTATGATTTATCTTTTAGTGGTCATCCTCCTGTATTGGAGGGGTATTCTGATGCTAACTACGGAGAGTGATGATACACATTTTACCAGTGGTTATTTTTTCCGTTGGTAGGAGCTGCAGTATCTTGGAAATCATCCAAGCAAACATGTATTGCAAAATCAATAATAGTGGCTGAGTTTATGGCTTTGGAGCTAGCAGGATGGGAAGTTCAATGACTAAGGAATCTCTTAGTAGTTATCCCGCTTTGGAAAAAAACAATTCCTTCTGTGCTCCTTCATTGTGATTCGCAGGTTGCCATTTATGTTGACAAAAACAAGGCATATAATGACAAACATAGACATATCAAATTGAGACATAAAATTGTCTATGGTGTAATCTCTCTGGACTATGTCAAGTTAGAGAGAAACTTAGAAAATCTGTTTACAAAAGTTCTGGGTAAGAAACTAGTTTCAGAGCATGCTAAGGGGATGGGGTTAAGCCCAATTGTTTAGTAACCTCGTGATGGATACTCATCTTAGGAAAACAAGTTCAATGGGCCAAACGACATTATGTGGTGACTACTTACTTGTACATTGTCTGCAGAATAATACTGAGATACATTTAGTTGTTGAATTGTGTCCCTAGCATGGCTTTACTGCATTTGATGATGTCGGATTGTTTAATACTTAATGAGTTTCATAGCCCAAGTTTAGGTGGTGTGAGCAGTACACACATGATGAACTCATCTACCTGATTGTGGGGGATTAGCCACTCTCCTATGAGAGTGTTTGGGCTATCTCTTTAGAGTAATCATGAGACTAGGGCATTTTGAGGCTGTTTATTTCTCTAGCAGGTTCTGTCTCCAATTTTCGTAGACACTAAGTTAAAGACTTAGTTCACCTAGTTGTTTGTCAATCCTTCTTCTAAATTGTTACTATTTATTTATCAAGTTTTGAATTAAGTGGGAGATTGTTGGTATTGTTCCAAAACATTGATAATATTATTAAGCAATGTCTATTGTTTTATTATACTTTATTACCATAACGTTAATAACGTTCCTTACATTCATGTTTTTTAATTGCCAATGTTATTATACTCCAACATTCTTATTTTTCAGTATATATATACCCACTGTATGTTGGTTTTCAATACACAAAGACACAATGCTATACTCTCACCACAAGAAAGCAACACTATTGGCGACGTTTAAAAAAGGTCACAGAATCTTAAAAAACGTTACAAAATACCATTTGTGACGTTTTAAAAAATGTCACAAAAAACGTCGCGAAATGTGGTGTAGGCAAAAAGTTTCTGCGACGTTTTTGAAAAAATGCCACAAAAAATATTGACATTCTGCAACGTTTTTGAAAATGTCACTGAAAGATTGGACATTTCGCGACGTTTTTGGAAACGTCGCAAAAAGTCACATTTTGCAACATTTTTGAAAACGTGTCGGAAAGACCAATCTTTCAGTGACGTTTTTTAAAACGTCGCGAAAAGTTACATTCTGCGACATTTTTAGAAAACGCCATGGAAAGTTAGTTTTCTAACATTCCGTGACGTTTTTATGACGTCGTGGAATGTTACAAAAACATCATGGATTGTGACTTTCCGCGACATTTTTGGTTGCTTTCTGTGACGTTTATGCAAAAAAGTCGCAGATAGTTTTATTATTTTTAATTATTATTTTTTTAATTTTTTGAAAATCATTTTAATTTAATAATTTTTAAATTTTAATAATTATTTTTAAAATACAATTTTTTTAAATTTTATTTGTTTGATAACTATTTAATATTATTTATGAATTTTATTTATTTAATAATTCTTCAATTTTTTAGTATATCATTAATTTTAATAATTATTCATGTATTACAAGAATTTCATACCTGTAAATAATGTATTATTTAATTGTAATTCGCAAACATGCCATAATACACTAATTAATATCAAAAGTAAGAGATGAAACATTTGAAATTCTGGAAAAAATGGAAGGAGGGAGATATAATTAAAGCTTCTTTAATATCTGCATCTGCAATGCACTGGCAATAGATGCACAAAAACCAAATTAAGGCAATACCTTGTTACACTATCTGAAAGTTCACGGAAAGTGCATATCCGAAAGTCAAATGGCAATATTCATTGCTGGATCTACAAGCTAGACTTAGGAAGGCATAAACTACCTAAACAATACCCAATAGATACCATTTGGCATCTCACAGTTGTTTGCACAAAAAGAAAAAAATGAATAAGGCTTCACTGAATAAACAATGCGGGTTCTCAATCTACTACAAATGTCTAAGTTTATAGCGTAATTGAAATTACAAGTCCCAAAAAAGCTCTTCGTTTATGTACAAATAGGATAACATCATCCCCCGAAGTTCTAAATTCAGGCATCTTCACTCAATTGTCACTGAAGAAAGATTTAAGTTAAAACCCCATGATACCTCCACTTTACTCTTTTAAGGAAAATGCCTACTTGATAGCAAACGACATCCTCTTAACGAAATTAGAAGTCAAATTCTCCAGTTGCTTGCAGATAAATACCGGCATTAAGAAACGAATAGGAGATTTCAGTTTCATTAAGAATAAAAAATCAAACATAGCCTGAAGAAACAATCCAGTTTTTATCCAGAACAACCTTATTAAAGAGAAAGTCCTTATTGTTTATATGCATAATGCCATCCTTGAGAGTGCACTTCCACTTGCTCTTGGTACGAGTCACCTATCCAAGCAAATTTAAAGATTTCTCATTGAAACTGCATCATATATAATTAACAACAAATTGAGGTGTCCAGTAAATGAGAGCAATTAATACCTTATCGAATTGGGCCAAAACCAAATGTTGAGTGTTCAGTTCCTCTCCATGGCCCACATCATCTAAATCATCATCATCATCATCCTCATTAAGTGGCTCATCGTCATCGTCGTCATCTCCTATATCATTTTGAGGGATAACAGCTGGTGTGCTTGCCTGTAAATCTAGACAAGGGGAAAAGAGACACAGAGACATCAACATACACAATGATAAATAGTGTAAGTACACATACACACATATGACACGTAAAGACACAAAAGACACACGTATAGTGTTAGTCTTCTTTGGTATATCTTTTACTTGACTTATCATTAGGAGCACAGCAGAAAGTCATTTAAAAACCTAACATCGACTATACAATTCAATTAATAAAAAGGAACCCTGATTGAGAGAACAAACTAAAACCACCTAGATTGAAAAACATTTACCAATGACCAAATCTT
>JANZXP010049131.1:0-11676 GCA_027576715.1 Erythroxylum flavicans | reverse complement strand
ATATATAAGTGAGAAGATTAATTTTTCATTTTGTTATTGGTAATAGGAAAAACTCATATATGTTAATCAATTAAGAACAAAAAAGAAGTAAAGAAAATGATTGGGTACTGGCGACGTTTTCTAGCATTCATAGTGAAATTATACTTTGAGGCGACGATTTAAAAGATTGGTAGCAAAATGTTATACATTTTGGGACGCTACAGGTGTTTCGTAGCCAAAGCGTGGCATTTTGTGACGAATATTAATTTCGTCGCAAAATGTGGGAGAAAATAATAATATAACTACATAGTTTTTTACATTTTTGCAAACATATTGGCGACAGTTATTATATATTATAGCTAAAGGTTTGTCATTTTATGATGAATCTTGTTTATGTCGCTGAATGTTGCAACGGTAAAAAAAATTTTAGGTGGGACGATGACGTTTGTCTAACAACGACGTCGTCCAACCTAACTAAAATTCAAACCCGCAGCCTTCCCCCTTCCTCTCCGTTGTTTCTTCATTTTCTCTCAAACAAAATCGATTTTCTCCATCGTTTCTCTAATCCCTCTTCTACTGTTCTTCTCAATTTTTTGTTCTTATCTTCCCCCATCTATCGTCTCATAGAGTTGAGCTCAACCTAGTAAGTTTTCTTTCATTTGTTCTAGGTTTGTTTTTGAAGGGGTTATTATATACTAAATCTAAAATTGTTGTGGTTTCTTCGATTTCTTGAGTTGTTTGCATAGATTTAACAACTATATTGTTGGTTTTGTGTTGAATTGTGTTAATGATGGTGAAGAAAGGGAACAGAATGAATGGTTAAAGTTGGATGTGTTTTATGTTTTGGTTACAAGTGTTCGATGAAAGTCCTGTTCCAACGTTCTATTTCAATTTTTGTCCAAAATCTTATTTGTTTTAACATGTAATATGTTTATGTTTTGGAAAGATGATTGATTATGATAAGCATAGAAAAGAAAGTGAAAATTTATTGAAAGAGAAATCTACATGTTTGCTCCATTTCTCTCTTTTGTTTAGTTCCTTTTAAAGAGAGTTTCTACATGCTTTTTAGTTGAAGGCTTTAGGTCCATTAGAAATCCATAGGATTTCATCCAACTTTGCTTCTTGACATGTTAGCATATTTTTCATGATGACTTCCACTCCTCTATTATTATAGTAAGGCCATTTCTATTGATTGTTCCTAATGAATTTGCTAACCTTAGTGTTTAGATTGATCACTAATTTTAGGTACTGGATCTCCTCTAACTTGTGTAATGGACTGTTAAATTTTTAACATTAATCTAAGAAAGGCCTATAAGTTTATTATGTTCTCCCATTGCAAACAACTTACCAGTTGCTCTCTATTCCTTAGTTTGAATAATTTTTTAAGCTTTAAATTGATAACTTAGGTTGATCTTAGCTTGGATTAACTGATCTTCATCATTAAGCTTAAGAATATTTGAAATTTTAGGCATGCCATTTTCCTTTTCAAATTTGATACAGATTATAGGAAAACCTTTTATAGCAAAAATACTCTCCCCAAGCAAAATAAGTCATTGGCCTATCTTTTAATGTAACTTCTCTATCTAGGTCATTCGAAACAATTTTAAACGCTCCTCTTACTAATCTACTTATCAACTTTGTACTTACTTTGGGAAACAAATTTGTCATGGTGGAATAAGAAGTTATCTGGTTACTTTACCAACTCATCAGACATATATATAATGAGAATCCGAGCTCTACGAGTTATTTGGAAAAACTTACTGTAGTTCAATTAAACAAATCTTTGATCCTTAATTATCCCCTAGCTTGTTATTAAAAGAAAATTTCTACTATTGATCGAATCAAAGGATATTTAAACATCCTAACCATACGCACTTTGTGACCAAAAAAAATGAAACACTGGAGCATTTCTTCTTTCAATGTGAATACTCATCCAAAATCTGGGTTGGAATACTTCATATTAACCATTTCTTAGCTCCTTCTTTAAGTTGGAATAACTTAATTTATTGGTCTTGTTATAATTTCGAAGACGACAACGGGGATTCCTTTGTTTATGAAATCTTTTTAGGAAATACATTCTAAAATCTCTTTGGGTAGTACTATTTAAGGAAATAATAAGTCTCATAATAGAGTCATTAATAGTTAATAAAATTCATGCTCAATGCAGTTAATACAATATGGATTCCTAGAATATATCAAGCAATGCTACTTAAGATTACTAATTTATAGAGTAAGGTTTCATCGCTTTCGTCAGATTGCAATAGGAAGTTTGGTTTATCTATTCTTCAATTAGCAATTTTCTTGTTGGTCATAAATACTAGTAGGATGTGCAGGCTCGAGCTCTTGTCTAGTTTGATTTGATAACCCCTTTTGGTTTTCGAATCAAATTCTTCAATTTGGTCTGTTGCTTTGTATCAACTTTATTTTCCAAAAAAAATTATCAAATTTATTATAAAAAACACTACCACCTTATCAAAACAATACAACTCTTATATACAAAAAGTACCACCATCCACATTAATTAGGAAACATAAAAGAGACAAATTTTGCTTTATATAAATTGCTAAGATGGGTCGACACTGAAATTATTTAACCTTCTTTCTTCCATGTCTTAATTATTGGCATATTCGAATCTTCGTTCATTGTACACAATTTAGATATTTATAAATTATTTCATTATAATGTCTATGCTTTATAAATATGATTTTAGGTTGTTTAACCTTTAATTCATAGCTTTCAATTTATTTATAATAGATTTTGTTGTTCACCAACTCCATGGCCATACTATTTTGCAGATTCTGTGCTCCTTTTTTTACTTGGAGCCAAAAACTGCATAATTTGTGTGGCATACTCAGGTACATTTTTCCCTGCCCACTACATTTAGTCTAAAACCAAGAAAATTGTTTCGGTTTTAATCCTTTTGTTCTTTCTATCTTTGTAAATTTGTATTAGAGTGTCCTATTCTATTCTAACAATATAAACAACTCAAGTCAACTGTATACAACTATACATCTTCAGGTATGCGAATTAGTAGTAATCTTTATTGTTTTATATATCGGTTGTCATTTTATTTTATTGTATATTGTTTACTTAATTGGTGCGTATGAACTGATACAACGTTGTTGACTGCATGTAATATTAAACATAGGTTTTTTTCACATAATATAAAACAAAAAATGCATGTTATAATTCTGTTATCTTCTTATATTGTATAGCTAAATGGATAAGATGTCTCATCAAAAATGGTCAACTGAATACGTAGAAGGAGTTAAGAGTTTCATGCAATTTGTAAAATATCAAATGGATGATGAATGTAGTATTTGTTGTCCATGCATTGATTGCTTAAATGTAGACTTCCAAAGTCAAGATGATGTATATAATCACTTGCTCATCCGAGGAATAGACAAATTCTATAGTCCATGGCTTTATCATGGTAAACGTAAGGAAGCAAGTTGTAGTAAAAGTGCTGGTATATCTTATGATGACAGTTACAATAATGATGTTGATGATTATGACGTGAATGATGATGGTGATGATGGGATTGATAAGATGTTAGATAATTTTTAGAATTATATGGAGACTTTGAATGAAACAGGAATGCCTAACTTAATTGGTAGTATGATAGAAGATAATTTTAGGAAGTTATTGAAAGTTGCTAAAGAAAAATTATATCTGGGGTACTTTAATTTTTCTCAACTCTCATTTGTGGTGAAGTTGCTGCATTTGAAGGTTTATAATAAATGGAATAACAAGTCGTTTGACATGTTAATTGACTTACTAAACGATGCATTACCTATAGGACATAGGTTACTAAAATCTTTCTATGATGCGAAAAAATTGTTAAGGGAGCTTGGATTGGGATATATTTTAATTCATGCTTGTAAGTATGACTGTGTTCTTTATTGGAAGGAAAGTAAAGAACTTCAAGAGTGTCCTATTTGTAGTATTTCAAGTTGGCAAGTGGATGATGGGAGAGGGAAAAAGATACCGATGAAAATCCTTTGATACTTCCCTATTAAACCACGATTACAAAGGTTATTTATATCAACAAAAATAGCTATAGATTTGAGTTGGCATAAAGAGAAACGCATTGATGATAACATTATACGTCATCCAGTAGACTTAATGGCATGGAAAGAGCTTGATAGAAAGTTCACATGGTTTGGACAAGATTGTCGTAATATTCGACTTAGATTGGCCTCAGATGGATTTAATCCTTTCGGTAATATGAGTAATTCATATAGCATGTGGCCGGTGATTCTAGTCCTATGTAATTTACCTCTATGGAAGTGTATAAAGGAGCCTTTTATATTGTTGTCTTTGCTTATTCCAAGACTTACTACTCCTGTTAAGGACATGGATGTTTACTTGTAACCATTAATTGATGACTTAAACAATCTATGGTAATATGGATTACAAACTTTTAATGTTGTTGAAGGCAACACATTTACAATGCATGCTGCTATTTTGTGGACGATAAATGATTTCATAACTTATGGGAATTTATCGAGGTGGAGCACTAAAGGGTATATGGCTTATCCTATCTATAATCATCAAACATGTTTAATAAGGGTACAAAGTAAAATATGTTATACAGGTCATCGTCGATATTAGGAACATGGGCATAGATGACGAAGAAGTAAACAGTTTAATGGTACAGTTGAGTTAGGTGAAGCTTCGATGCAGTTGTCAGGTGATGACATTGTTTACTAGTTGTCACATTGGCGTGACATTACACCTAAAAAACACCCAATTAATAGAAAGCGTAAGAGAAATGATATTGAATTGAATTGGACTAAAAAAACATATTTTTCAGCTTGCCATATTAGAAGGAATTACTATTGAGGCACAATCTTGATGTCATGCATATTGAGAAAAATGTTTGTGACGCCATTTTAGGGACTGTTATGGAATTGATGGAAAATCTAAAGACACTATTAAGGTTAGACTAGACTTGGAAGACATGAATATTAGAAAAGATTTGCATTTGAGAAAAAGAGATGATGGCTCATACTTTATTCCCCCTGCTTATTACAACATGTCAAAAAGTGAGAAACAAGCATTCTGTCAGTTCCTCCAATTAGTCAAATTTCCTGATGGGTATACATCTAATATAGGTCATTGTGTGAATGTTAAAGAGGGAAAAGTGTCAGAGTTGAAAAGTCATGATTGTCATGTACTTTTGCAAAGACTATTTCCTGTTAGAATACATGGGTATTTGTCGAAGGATATGTCTGTTACTCTAGGTCAAGTGGGAGAGTTCTTTAAGCAATTATGTTGCAAGATACTTAAAGTTAAAGAGCTTGATAAATTAGAGAAAGACATAACATTGATTTTATGTAAGCTTGAATTATTATTCCCCCCATCGTTTTTTGATGTTATGGTTCATTTAGCAATTCACTTACCATATAAAGCAAAACTTGGTGGGCTGGTTCAATTTCTATGGATGTTTCTGATTGAAAGGTAATTCATATTAAATTCAACAAGTTTTCCCTATGTTATTTGTTTGTAACAATTCCTAAGTTTTTAACTGTTTATGTTCAGGTTTTTATGCTCTCTTAAGTATTATGTATGTAATAGAGCTCGACTAGAAGGGTCTATTGCAGAGGCTTATATAGCAAATGAATGCTTGACTTTTGTTCAATGTACTTAACTAATATGGAGAAAAGATTTAATAGACCATAATGTAACTTTAATTTTAATGACAATGGTGGGTTATCTATTTTCTCCCCAAAAGTTAGGCCATTTGGTACGAGTAAATATATCGAGTTAACTAAAGACAAATTCGAAATTGCCCATTGTTATATTTTGAACAATTATGAGAAAGTTGATACATACATGGAGTATGTATATTCCTTTTCATTCAAACAATCATATTACAATTTCCTTCATTAACTATGAGATCTTACTGTGTTTTTTTTCAATAGAGAGCACAAAGATCCAATTTGCAATAAAGGGATCATTAATGTTGAAGAAAGACATAGGCAGAAGTTTGTATCATAGTTTAGAAATCGAGTAAGTTTCATATTAATTACATATAATGAAAATATGAGAATATGTCTCATCCTCATATTTATTTTTAATTTGTCGTACAAATGATATAGTTACATAATCGTAACCTGCAAGAAGCGAAAAAAGTGTTATATAGTTTGGCATGTGGGCTTCATATTTGTAGGAAGAAATACATAGGTTGCATTGTTAATGGGGTACGATATCACATACAAATCAAGATAGTCGAGTTAGAAGTCAAAATAGTGGGGTTGTCATTGAAGGATGTCCAGACGACGAAATCATTGACTTCTACGGTGTCATATCTGAAATTATAAAGTTGCACTACATCAAGGATAAGAAGGTTGTTTTACTTAAATGCAAATGGTTTGATCTAACTAACATGAGAGTGAACGGGCATATTACTAGCATAAATGTTAGTAAGACATGGTATGATAATGATCCATTTGTCCTTGCTAGTCAAGCCAAACAAGTTTTCTACGTCAACAATACTATGTTGGGTAGCAATTGGAAGGTTGTTCAAAAGTTTCAACAAAGTAATGTCTTTGATTTTTATGAAAAGGATATTGGTGAATTGGATGAGGATGTTGATGAAGTCTATCAAGATATTAGATTAGAGATTAAAAATGAAGGCATTCCAGTAGAAGATGCAGGTATATCATCATTCCATAGGAGAGATGTCGAGCCCAATATAGTTCAACTGGATGAAGTCCAACCCCATCTTATCTTACAAACAGATGAAGACTATACTCAGGATGACTTCAATGACAATGATGATACTTTGTTCAAATATATTAGTGATGAAGAATCAAATGATAATGTACTTAATGATGATGATTTTCTTCATTTTGATCATGATGATTGAATGTAAGTTTCATTGTTTATATTGTTTCAACTGTCAATAAGATAATTGCCTTATGTTGTTGATGTTTTAGTTATGTTAAATTACGATGACTCTAAGCATATTTTTAATGTTTCACTTATGTTTTTACGGATGTTGATTTTCAAAATTTTGATAATGATGATTTTTATAAATAAATTGTTTTTGTTGTTTGAAATGTTAACAAGAAAATTGCCTTGATGTTTTACACAGGTTCATTACAATGACACCTGATAGAAAAAAAGGAAAGAGGGTGGTAATGATAGATGAAGTTTCTCCCACAGAACAACCAACAATTCCATCATCGAATGAGGAAAGTCAGCAACAACCTTTACCAACATTGTCTGGTAGTCATGAGGAATCTTCAGGCCTGTTATTGATAACCAAACATATTTACATTTATGCTCTCATTACATGTTTAGTGTGTTTTTTTCATTATGTTTTTTTTAGGTTCTAATACTGGCATTAGAAAATGACGTAGGGTAAGACAAAAGGAGCTAAGTTGCAACAGATGAATGTTGCAATGAATACGAAGTTGCAATGACGATTGACCCTATACAATGATGCCCAGTGGATAAGATCCAAGCTGCAAAATTGGCCAGTGAGTTAGGCGTCGTTGATCAAAATGAGTTGCCTTGCCTTAATATGTTAGGCAATTGAAGGAAAACAACTTGTTGCAAATGCTTTGGACAAAGTTTCGGTAATATTTTATTTCATTTCATTATATGTATTACGATTTTACTTATCTAAAATAATAACTTAACTTATACGTGTTTTTTACAGATGAAGCTCAATATCATTGATATCGACACGCCTGAGGTTTCAAGCAATGTTAGTTCACTGTTTAAACAAAAGGTGAAGGATCATCGATATCAACTTCATAAATATTATCAGTCTTTCCCTTCCGATGAAGAGGCAAGGAGATATGTTCCGGAACGGGTGACTGAAGAAAATTGGAATGAAATGTGTGATTATTGGACTTCAGCGAAGGTTCAGGTTTGTTTTTTTCTCTTCATATTTCCTTTCATTAATTATGTTTATACATCTCATAACTACTTCTCTTAATTTAGGAAAAGTGTGAGAAAGCTAAGGCCAACAGAGCAAAAATGAAGACTCCTAATAACATCGACTTTAGATCATTTGTCGTTGTCCGACAAGAATTTATAAATGTATCATTTTCAATTTATTATTCTATTTTTAATATAATAAATTCTAATTGGCTATAATTTTTTAAATTCATATTAAAGAGTCAAACACAACTCTAAGGGCAAGAGTGTGATAGGATCACACTATAAAAGCACACACACTACAAGGAAGGTCAAGGCTGGATATCTGAAGAGGCACAAAGTAATTATGTAAGTACAAATAAATTTATATTACAATTTATTTTTCTATGTAATAGTAAGTAATAATTTTTAATTAACTCGATTTTCTTCTTCAACTTGTAGGACAAGATGTAGGAGTTGTTGCAGATGTCATTGGCCGAGGGGAATCAACCCAATGTCGATGACATTTGCAACAATGTCCTTGGTACACGATCGGGCTATATCAAAGGTCTTCGGTGGCCCTAGGCTTGTTGTTGCTTCTTCTTCATGACCAGCATATGTCACAACGCTTCAAGAGGAGAACCAGACACTGAGAACTAAATTACAATGTACGAAATATAAGTTACAATGTACAGACGACAAGTTAAATCGTAATGTAAAAGAAGTTAATAAGCTTAAAAAATGGTAAAACAAATATTAGGCTCAACATATGTTAGTGGCAGTGACGACGATGAGAAGTCTTAGTTTGTGTATGACTTGTAATTATTTTTTTATAAAATACATTCCATTTTAATGTTTTTTATTTCAATTTATTATTATTTAAAAATGTCATTAACATTAATTATAAAATAAACAATTTTAATATTTCCAACTGTCTTAAAAATTGTAATAAATTTATTTTTAACAATTATAATAATATTTAAATTCAAAATTAAAATTAGTCACTAAATACTATTAGCTACCAAAACAAAATGATCACAAAAAGTCATTAACTATGTATACAAGAATGTCGTTAAAAACATTTTGCTACAATTACATATTAGTAGATAAAATTATTTCCCTACAAAAACAAAATCGTTAGAAAAAAACTATTAGCTACAAAAATCAGAATCGTCACAAAATGTTTTTACCTACGTTTCTAGAAATGTCTCTAAAAACATTTCCCTACAACAGATAATTAGTAACTAAAACTATTTTTCTACCAAAATAAAATTGTCATTAAAAATAATGACCTACCAATATAGTTTAGTAGGAAAAAGCTTTTAGCTACGAAATAGAACCATCGCATAAAACTATATACGATGTTCACAATTCTCGTCAGTTATACTTTTTACCGACGAATTATTTGTGTCAACAAAACATTTTGGAGATGACTTTAGAAAAATGTCATGGATGATGTTTTACTTCCGGGATTTAGCGACGATTTGGGCGATGATTTTTTTATCGCAAATTAGTATTTGCGACGATTGGTTAGTATTTAGTGACGTTTATTTTTGTCACTAAATGTTATGTTTGTTGTAATGTAAAAGTAAAAATTCAGTCTTAACAATAAATTGGAACTCAGTATTTTCCTCTGAGCTAAAAGATGTATCCTTTTCTGCTTAGAGCTCCTTATCCACTTCTTCGATACAAACAAGTCCTTGAGTAGTACACTTAGATTCTCAAGCTCCTCATCACTCTGTAAGACCTCTACAATAACGTCCCTTGGATACACCTCGGGTTGATATGGTTGCATCTCTTCACCTTGTGAGGCTAGGCGATCGAGAGCATCTACCACCATTTGGCTTGTCAATTTCTGGATTCTAAAATTTTTATCTTACTGGAATTGCATCTCTTCCTATTGAAATTGCAAAGTATTAGCAACACAAACTTTAAGCAATTCCTCCAGAGGTTTACCTGACTTCTGTTGGTTTTCCAAATCTTAGACGCTAGACCCTATATCTTATGAAAATTGCCTACATCCTGCTGAAACTCTTGTAAACTCTGTTGAAGTTGAATATTATTAGCAATCATAATATTAAACATACCTTCCAGAGATGTACCTGAATCGTGATAAGAAACTTTTGGTTTATCTGAGAATTGATATACATCCTGCAAACTATCATGGAAGTAATTTTGTTTATTATCCCATCCATAACTAGAGTTACTATGATCATTCCAATATGAGTTATAGGATTAAGAATAAGAGTTGTGGAAAAATTACTTTCGTCCATGTGATTTAAAATTTTTTAAATGCACAAAAAAATGTTAAAAGATAAAGAAATAAATGTAAAAAAACTAAATAAAAACAAATATATAAAAACATCAATTAAAATCAAAAACAAAAACTAAAGCACCATACTTCCTGACAACAATGCCAAGATTGACGGAGCATGTTATAACATTAATCAAAATAACTAGACCTACAACTATAATAGTGGAGAGTCTAAGATGATCCCACAGAGAGTGTATGTAAAGTTTTTGAAATGAAAATAATCGGTGTCTAGGCTTTTTTGGGGAGAGGGGGTTGGTTTGGTTTAATAAAAAAATAAAGTAAAACTAAACTAATGAAAACATTTGAAATTGATGAATTTGTTAGGGATCTAGTTCTTGGATATAATCTCAGCCTATACCCAGTGTTGATGGTTAAACCTATCTACTTGTTTTATGCTCAAAAACTACAAGTGAACGGGTCATAACTTGTAGTAAAAAGAGAGGATATCGATCCCACAGAGATTGATGCCTAGACACCGCTTAATTTAGACACAACTTTGTTTAAGAAACTAAATCATGAAATGCAAATAATCTGGAAAATTAAAAGACTAATGTAAAAAATGGACAATACCGAAATTGCAAAAAATCTGAATTCAAGAATCTAAATACTAGAGATTACTTTTTTCCCTATTTTGTCTCCCTCCTATTTTATCGATTGAATTATGACTCAACCTAGATTTCTAAATGTACTAATTACCTTCTCTCAAGATGTAACTATTCATCCCTAATCAAATTAACGGGAATCAATTGGACGATCTCTCAACCAACCTAATGACTCTACCGATTCAATTAGTTATCAAACTATCCTATAGGTGATCAATTGACTAGTCGAGTTCTCTCTCCTAACTATTCAATTCACGTGATAATTGCTAGCCCATAGGTTGCCAACTCTCATTGTACAATCATACATGAATTTCATCTCACTCACTCTCTCGATTTGTTGCAAGATGAAAATTAAAAACAACAATTGACAAAGACAATTGCATTCAATTCAATAAAATAGGAGTTCAACATAATAGTTCCAAAAGCAATCCCTAAAATAAAACTAGCCTAACATAGTCTCCATAACATCGACAACATTTAAATAATCCATTTTTACAAAGAATACAAGAGACTAAAATGACAAAAAATTGAATAGAAAGTCTCCTTCTCTTTTTTGCCAAAATCAGGAATTTTGGTGTTGATGTGCTATTTTGCCCAATCTTGATGATGATCCTTGTCTTCAATCCTTCCTCATTGCTCCAAACATGTGTTACTCACTCAAGGATGGTATTTATATAGGTGGGTGTTGTCTCTCTTGAAGATGGAGGCTTAATTCTCTTTTTATAGTCTAAAAAACCTAAGTTTAATAAGGCCTCGCAGATTGCCTCAGATTGTAATTCCTACGTCTGTGGGAATTTGCATGATTCCCACGAGCATGGGAATTTGTCACAGTTGTAACACCCCACTCCCGCTGAACCCGAACCCGATATCGACAGTGATACCCGAGTCCGTGCCCCGCGAGGGTGG
>JANZXP010049101.1:0-11678 GCA_027576715.1 Erythroxylum flavicans | reverse complement strand
TCTTTTGTCTTTATCTACTAACTCCTTAAGCTAACTCAATTCTAACATTCCCATATTAATTCTAACTTAATTCTAATATTTCCATCTAATTCTAATCTTTATTCATTGTTACTAAATTTAATGACCCAATTCTAAAATAAATAAATAAACAAGCAATTCATAATTAAATAATTAAACAAATAAATCGATAATAATTGAAAAAATTTTCGGGGTCTAACAGGAAGAAATTCTTACACGAGTGTAACCGATATCTTTGGGATGAACCAATCTTGTATTAAACATGTGCTGATGGGTTAGTAAGATGATGCATACTAAACGACGAAATGTTGGATATATTAATATAGTGTCATGAAGCTCAATATGTTGGTCATTATGGAGCAAACAAAATAGCAGCTTTTGAATGTGGATTTTATTGGCCACATTTGTTTAAGGATGCTTAAGCTTTGGTGGCACAATGCAATCATTGTCAAGGAGTAAGCAATATCCCCAAAAGAGATGAGATGCCTTTATCCAACATTTTGGAAGTTGAAGTCTGCGACGATGGGGAATCGACTTTATGGGTCCCCTTTCCGCAATATTTTTTGAATACAAAGAACCAAATTCATCTCGATTTCGTTGATGACTTGGTTTTTTTTTCAAATTTATCAAACCCTTTTGCTTTTGCTTTATTTGATATATTTATTTATTTATTTAATATATAAAGATGTAGAATAAAAAAATGCTCAAAACATTGAAAAATCAAGTAAGGAAAAGCTTTAATTTTTTATTCTTCACGTCTCGAATTGCGCCCTGGATCATTAGATAAAAATCCAAAGATGAAGAGAGAAACAAAAAATATCATTACTGTGTAAACAAAGAGTTTTAAAGTAAGCGTTACATAATTTCCAAAATCTTTTTTGGTTTAGAGAAAAAAAGAAAATAGATTCTCTATTGTTGTTGAGTTTCTCCATGGTGAACATGTACATTTTAGTGGGGGTGAATTATGCATCTTGATAGGCCAAAGCCATGGCATCTCTAACTAATGATGGGAAGGTTGTACAATATTTCATAAAAAAGACTATTTAACTTATTTGGAGTGCCAAAATCTATAATCAGTGATGGAGGAGAACACTTTTGCAACAAAACTTTTAATGCTCTATTAAAAAGATACGGGATCCACCATCGCGTTGCTACCCCTTACCACCATCAAACTAGTGGACAAGTCAAGGTTGTAAATCGAGAACTTAAGCATATTTTAGAAAAAAATGGTGAGTAGTTCGAGAAAGGATTAGGCATTAAAACTGGATGATGCCCTATCGGATTATCGAACTGCATTCAAAACTCCAATCGACACTACTCCCTTTAGATATCTATGATAAAGTGTGTCATTTGTCCGTATAATTAGAGCATCGTGCATTCTAGGCAACAAAGCTCCTAAATTTTGATTGGAAGCAGTCGGGAGAAAAACTCCTTATGCAACTCAATGATCTCGATGAGCTTCGCCATAATTTATATGAAATTGCCAAACTGTATAAAGAAAAGCTAAAGAAGTGGCATGATTCTCATTTAAGGACAAAGGATTTCAAGGTCGGGGAAACAATTTTTCTACACAATTCGAGGCTGACATTATTTCCCGAAAAACTTAAATCATGCTGAAGTGGACCTTTTATATTAACCCAGGTGTTTTCTCAAAGAGCCCTTGAATTGGAAAACTCAAACAAGGAGACCTTTAAGGCCAACGGGCATCGTTGCAAACCATAACTTGGAGGAATGATTCTTAAGGAAAAGGAAGTGATTTCCCTCCTTTTGAACAATTAAATACGCTTCTAAGGATGCAAGGTCAAGCTAATGACCATAACTTAGCACGTTTAGTAGTTAAGTTTAAATTCTGTGTAATTAGAATTGTTTTAAATTCTGATAAATAAGTTTTCATGATTTGGAATGGTTGAGGATTACTAACTCTCTTTCTCTCTTTGAATCAAGCATAAGATAGGAAAACAGGCTCAAAGCATTCAACTTCCACCTCTGACACCATTGCCACCTCTATTACCATGACAGTTTTGTGCTTTAACCCTTTCTATTTTCAATTTTGTCTTTATGTAGTTCTTATTTTTCACATTATTTTATCTTATAGTTATTCCCACCTCATGTGTTGTGTTTGCTCTTCTCACATTGAAGACAATGTGGTATCCAAGTGTGGGGAGAGTTGCGTTGTGTGTTGTATGCTTTTATTTTGAATGTGAATTTTTTGTATCATATGTTAATTTGTTTCAGGTTGCACGATATGTGAATGTGTCAATAACTAGGACTTAATGAAGTTGATTTAACTTTGAACATAGTCTTTTAGGTTGTGAAGATTTATTAGCTCATGAAATCAGTATGTATTTTTAATCTGAAGTACTTAGACACAGATTTCACAAGTTAATAAGTTAGAACAATTTCAGAGATGGTGTTTACAATTTGAGAGATGGTGTTTGTAGTTAAATTTATTTCGTTAATTTTAATGTCATTGCCTCATTATTGCGTATGCTTGTATGTTGTGTTTTGGTTTTGTTGTTTGATGTTTGTTGTTTTGTTTTACTTGAGGATAAGTAAAACAAAAGTTTAAGTATGGGGATGTTGATAGTTGTAGATTGTATAATGTTTTAATGGATAGTTTAGGATGTATTTAATGGGTAAATTTAATGTTTAGTGCATGTTTAGGTTAGGATTTTGCTATTTAGCAAATATTTGTGTTTTGAGTTTTTTATGAGTTAGAGCACCCTATTGAGCTTTAATTTTATATGTTTGAGGTGTCTTCATCTGATTGTTAGTGTTTCAGGGAAAATAATAAAGAGCAGAGACGATTTGAAGAAGCATGGAGGAAAGGCCACGAACATGGCCAGTCTACCACGATCGTGACAGAAGGTGAAACAATGTGCCACGATCGTGGCACTATAGGCCACGATTATGGTGTCAAAATAGTGTAGATAGCCTTCCGATTTTAAGTTTTTGAGGGACTTTTAGGACCCCCCAACAAACCCTAGGGTTACCCTAAATGATAAAGACTATATAAGGCATAATGATGTAACCCTAAAGGAGCTTTACATTCTACCATATTTTGAAGCCTCCAAATGAGAGAAGGAAGAAGAGAGAAGAGGAAGAGGAGGAGAAAGGAAGTGCATTTTTGTAGCTGCTGCCTTTCCCGAGTCATCCGATCCCTTCCAAGTTACTGTTTCTTTTCATCTTTGTATTCTTTTACTTTAAATGTTAAGATGAATATGAGAATGATGATTATGGGTGTTTGGATTGTTGATGATGTTCTAATTTTTCTTTAGGGATTTTGAATTGAGTCAATGCTAATCTATTTATCTTTTGTGTTGATTGATTGGGTGTTGTGATTAATTGCGATACTTGCATGTTTCGGTAATAAACTGAGAGGGTGAATCGAATAAAAATGATTGGTTAGATTAATGAGAGTTAAGCAACTCAATAGACCACGTGATTGATCAAATCGGTAATTTGTACGCAGAGAGATGTCGTGTGAGGACCCAGTCGATCGTTAATTGAGAGATTACATTTTCATTTATTCGATCTAATTAGGGATTATCAATTAGCATTTAGTGATTATAACTTTAGAGAGAGTAATCCACCCCTCGATAGTCTAGAGCTGACATCATGTTAACACATAAGTGATTAGATTAGCATTGATGATAAGATAAAACCTTCCTTCATAATTGGTTAATTCTCTTAATTGACTTTCAATTGTGACTTTTGTGTTGCCCAACTTCAATTTTGTTTTGTGTAATTTTTACATGTTAATTTTTCGACAATCATATTCTCGTGTTTACTTTTCTGTTCTCTTTTTATTTTCATTCTTATTAATTTTTCTAAGCCTTAAATAACTTAGGATTACATTAGTTCACACCTTCTCGTAGGATTGACCCCTCTTTTACTACAATTCACAACCCGTGCACTTGTGGAAGTTGAGGGTTTTAATTAGATTAAAACTTAGCAATTAATAGTACTAAGTCAATAGCTTATTGAATATCTTGCAAAAGAAGGTAATTCACCTAGTAAATCATCCAATGTAAGGTTTGAAAAATTAGCTAACAATTCTCTCACTTCTTTTAGTAAGGTAAAGGGTATTTTAGGTGCTATTTATGTTACTTCCCTCATTACCATTACAAACATAATTCTCTTTTCCTTACTAGCAACTTTAAATTCTCTCTCCTTAAGGATATGAAAAGGCTTTTTCTTGGCATGTATAGTTTTCCTGTTAGTTCCTCTCTTTTTTTTCTACCTTGTCTACCTTTACAAGTTTCAAAATTATCCTTTTTATTCAACATAGGAATTGATAGGTGTTAGCTTTTTTGAAGTGTTGAATATGTCAATCATAAAGCCACAATCGCTTAAGTAAAATGTGAGATACTTTTATAGGAATAACATCACACCAAATAGAGTCCTCGTATATTCCTAATGTGAAAGACACTAAGCACCTTCGAGCAACTAGTATAGTATTATCATCTACCCAAGCAACTTTGTAGGGATTTGGATATTTCTCCATGAGTGAATTCAATCGCTTCATCGTGTTCTTCAATACCACATTCATACTAATTCCTCATCTCCAGATTCTCTGCTTCTAACTTGAGTACAGAAAACAGCAATACAAAGCCATTATTCTTGTTTTTCTACTTCAGGGGTCGTAAGTATGCATCTCATTACATTAAGACTTATAAGACTAGCTAGTTCATCAGTAAGGTCTCATTCCAATTTCATTCTCACACACGTACTTATCATATTCTTCCTCTTCTTCTTCTCCCATCATATGCAAACCTTTTTTAAGATATTCATAAGCAAATTGGCCCTTCCCACTATATCGAAAGCACTTCTCGTCACTATTGCCTCCTTTCATCCTAGTCTTAGTTATGGCTTTTCCTTTAAATTCAGCTCTTTGGGAAGTTTTATAGTTGTTTTTTGGAGTAGATTTTGATGCCCTAGGTGTTGGTTCAAGGTTTTGCACCATTGTAGTTCTCTTCACATCAAACTGCCTGACTTTTAAAACTTTTTAGTTACTTGTTGTCCTAAGTATTGTTCTGCTCTTAACGTCGAGTGATATGCATCTCCAAGGTTGTAAATCCTTTTGTATTATCAACTCCTTATAATATGCATCTTCCATATCAATAGAAAGTTCATCAAATATTTGTATGCACTCAGTTACGAAAATAATCCCTTTGTTTAAAGGTTGTGAGTTGATCTTAGAGATCTTCCTGATAATAAAATGGTAAGTATTTTTTTTTATAACTTTAGCTTCATCTCTTCCCAATCAATAATTGGTGGATCCCCTATTTTTCGAAGTCTATCCTATACCGATCTCCAACAGATTTTTGTGTGTCCAACTAGCTTCATCTTTGCGAATCAAACTTTTCGTTCTTCTAACATATGGTACCTATCAAAGAAATCTTCCACTACTACTGTCTAGTTTAAAACCAGGTGTGGATCCATCTTTCCTGCAAAATCTAGGGCTTCAACATTAACTTTCTTAGTAATGTCTTCAAGTTCGTTGTGTGTTTCAACTCTATTATAGCCTTTAAAGGATTGCATGCACTCTCTTTGTGTTGTTGGTTGGTTTCTTTTTCTTAGATCTTTAGGTAGGTGTTGATTTCCTAACCCATTCACTTTTGATTTGTGTCAACCTCTTTGTCTTAGATTTCGCTTTCTCCACCCTCACCATCAAGTGTAGTATATTGTTTAATATTGTTTTATGGACTATGACTTTGAGCACTTTGTGATCTAGAGTCATTAAGGTCTAATCATTCTATAACTTTTAAAAGTATTTCATCTCACTCCTGGTCATTGAATATTCCTTTATATGCCGTTTTGTTATGTGTTGTAATTGTGAACCAAAGTTCTGATACCAAATTGATGTAGAACAAATAAAAGAATTATTAACTAATAGCTAAAACTCACAAAATTAGAAATATGACTAATATTAGGCTAGTGTTTTAGGGCTTAATATATTGGAAGTTAAGATTTTAGTTGCTGAATGGAAGGTAGGAAACTAGGAATTACTTAGAGGGTCTAAGAATCACTCTTAGAAGAAAGCATCACAACTTTTAGTTGAAAATTCAAGTTCATAAAAAAAATTCATATTGCTTCTTATTAAAGGGCTAAATGTACATTTATTTATAGAAAAAATTTTAGAATCCTTATTTCAGTAAGAAAGGGTTCTTAACAAATTTAAATCATATTTTTATAAAATTTTATAAGTTCTAAACAACTAGGACAATATATATATAATAGAATAAAATATTTAACCTACCACTATTTCCTATCTAATAAAGAATCCTAACATAATGTAAATTTTAGCCTTTATCTTTAATGTAAATTTAATTCTCAATCATCGTCCCGCCAAATTAAAGCTTATGGTTAACTAATCTTTTCTATTTTATTTCTTTTATAAAATTTAAGCTTTTTTTCACATCAATTAGAATAAGAGAAAATGCAAAAACTAAGAAGGAAATGCTTGAAACTGAACAAGTAAGACAATGAACTAACATGGGGAAGGATTTTACTAGCATGGAAACAATTACAACAGCCCATACAAGAAAAAATACATGGGCATTTTCGGCCAAAAGGCAATTTTCATTTGTAGAAACTCAATACCTTACTGCAAATCTGCACCTACACCTCCACTTGATCAAAATACAAAAAATGATCCCTAAAGAAATGTTAGAAGTAAAGACTCGATCAAACTTCTGATCTTTTACTTTGATATTCAATTAACGTAAAAAAGTAGATTTTCTAGTTGTTAGTCCTCCCACTTTCTAGCTAAATTAGGTTTGTTTGTTAAGAGTTTATAGTTTAGTTAGTTTCTTTCATGATGTGTGTACTGCCTATTTAAGTGGCAAAGTTGTCTTCATTAATAATACAGTGGATTGATCAGTAGAATCATTCTTTATCTATCAGCAAAGTGTTCAAGTACTTTATTTTCTCCTACAAACGTGGTATCAAAGCCAGGTTCCCTAAAGAATTAAACGCCTTTTTTTTAGTTCTTTATGCAAAGCAATGGCATCAAGTTCCAGTTTGGTCACCATGTCTCAATCACAAATACCTATCTTCAAAGGAGACTCGTATGAGTTTTGGATCATCAAAATGAAGGCGTTGTTCAAGTCTCAAGATTTGTGGGAATACAAGGAGACTAGTATTATAGAAACTAGTAATGATGAATCTTTGAATCAATGCTTCAGAGGAAGAGGTAGAGGAGGATCTTGAGGTCATGGAAGAGGTCATGGTCGAAATAGTCCTCTATACTGCACATACTGCAATAAGAATAGGCATAATGAGAAATTTTGTTGGCCCAAACCTAAAGACGCCAACTTTGCCAAGGAGGACAAAGAATAAGAAGATTATTTTTTAATGGAAAAGACAAAGGTAGATAAGATTGTAACCGATATATGGTACGTGGACAGTGGATGTTCTCCTCATATCACTAGGGACAAGTCAAAATTTAAAGATCTTGATGAAACAATCAGTTTATATGTCAGACTTGCAATTACAGATCAAAGGAAAAGGAAAAGTTGTAATTTGTGTAGGTAACAAAAAGATGTTCATTATGCTCCATGCTTGGCTCATAATTTGTGAATTATTAGACAGCTAATCCAATCTGATTATTCGATTGAGTTTAATAATCCAAAATGTTTGATAAAAAACAAGTTACAGATGAGATCCTTGTAAGTGATTGAATGTTGTCAAATCGAATGTTCCCTTTAGATTTCTTTACAGAAGCGGTCATCATGAGCAAGGTGTTGGAAGAGAGTGAATTATGACATCTAAACACTAAAGACTTATAATTGCTGAAAGCAAAATAAATGGTTAGCAATTTACCATCTATTATCCCGTCAAAGCAAGTTTATGAGGGGTGCATTCTCGACAAGCAAGTGAAGAAGGCCTTCCTAGTAGGAAAAGCAAGGCATGCCACCGATGTTCTGGAGCTAGTACATGTTGTTCTTTATAGTCCGATGAGAGCTAAATCTCTAGCTAGGAGCAGGTATTTCCTTTTTATTCGCTGATGATTATAACAGAATGAGCTAGGTTTATTTTCTTCAAATCAAGTCTGAAACTTTCGAAAATTTCAAGAAATTTAAGGCTATAGTTGAGAAGCAAAGCAGGAAATATCTGAAAGTCCTTAGAACTGATCGTGGAGGTGAATTCACTTCTAAGGAGTTTGCAGCTTTTTGTGATGAGCAAGGCATCAAGAGGGAGTTGACAGCTCCCTATACTCTGGACCAAAATGGAGTGGCAAAAGAATTATATCGTAGTTGAGATGGCCTATTCAATGCTTAAGTCTAAAGGATTACCAAACAGTTTCTACTCAGAAGGAGTAACTTCTGCTGTATATCTTCTCAACCTGTCACCGACTAAAGTAGTATGGAATCCATATGAAGCTTAGTTTAGGAATAAACCTTCGGTAAGCTGTCTTCGAGTTTTCAGCTGTATTTGTTATGCCTTATGTTCAACAGAAAAACATAAGTTGGCAACTAAATCGAAAAGTTCATCTTTATTAGATATTGCACCAAGTCAAAAGCATATAGGCTCTATGATCCTACAAGTGAGACTATTACAATGAGCAGGAATGTGGTTTTTAATGAACTAGCAAAATGGGAGTGGGAGAAAGAAGACAAGGAGCAAAATGCACATTTCCAAGAAGATGGAGGTGAGAACACAGAAGAAGTAAAAGAAGTAAAGATTGATACGATTTGCAACTCTCAAAATTCAACTCCAGAAAACAAGGTCAGCTTCTACATCTGAAGACTCTTCTCCCAATGCAACTACTACAATAGTTTTAGCTCAATTACAGAGAAGTGAGTGTGGCAGAATTCCTTGACGTCCATTTTAAATTGAAGGAGAGATTGCATTGCCATTAGTTCTCTTTGTTGGTAATCCTATTTCAGTTGAGGAAGCACTGCAACATCAGGAATGGAGGAGTGCAATGGAAGATAAATTGCAGTCCATTCAAAGGAATCAAACTTGGGAGCCATTTGATCTTCCTAAAGGTGAATCTCCTATTGGTCTGAAATGGATATTTTAAACACAATTTTTAGTAGATGGTACCATTGAGAAGCATAAGGCAAGACTCGTGGTAAGAGGTTTTACGTAGCAACAAGGAATAAATTACGAGGAAACGTTTTCACCAGTTGCTCGATTTGAAACAGTGAGGATCATTTTAGCGTTGGTAGCATAAAAAGATTGGAACGTTTTTTAGTTTAATGTCAAATCGGCCTTCCTCAACGGTGATTTACAAGAAGAAGTGTACGTCTGCCAGCCCCCTAGTTTTGAGGATTCAAGGAATCCTACTAAGGTGTTCAGGTTGAGAAAACCACTTTACGGATTGAAACAAGCTCCACGAGCTTCGTACAGCAAGATCGATGATTTCTTTCACAAGCAAGAATTTGAAAGAAGCAAGCATGAACCTACATTATATGTGAAGAAACAAGGTACTATTAATCTCATGGTGATAAGCTTGTATGTTGACGATATGATCTATATTGGTTCATCTTTGCATCTTATATCTGAGTTTAAGAAGTCAATGATGAGCATGTTTGATGTGACGGATTTAGGAGAGTTGAGTTACATCCTAGGGTTAGAGATCATGCAAACAAATGATAGTATTTTTATGTCTCAGAAGATATATGTGGAAGATACCACAAAGTTTAATATGGTTGGGTGTAAGATTGTTAAAACACCGATGAATATAAATGAAAAGCTTCAATCAGAAGATGGCACAGGTTCTGCAAATGGAAGATTGTTTAGGAGTCTAATTAGGCGATTAATTTATCTGACACATTCTCGTCCAGACATAAGTTTTTCTGTTGGTGTTTTATCACGGTTTATGCACAAACCAACTATACATCAATTTGGTGTAGCCAAGAGGACAAAGGATTTTGGCATATGGTTTTGAAAATCTAAAATTTTCAGTCTTAGAGGATTCACAGACAGCGATTGGGTTGGTTCTATAGAGGACAAAAGGAGCACTTTAGGAAGTTTTTCATCCTTGGAACAGTTGCTATTTCATGAAGCTCAAAAAAAATACTGTAGCTTTATCTTCTATCGAGGCTGAATACGTAGCAACTACAGCAATGACATGTCAAGCAATATGGTTGAGAAGAATATTGGGTGACTTAGGACAAGAACAATTTAAACCAACAGACATCTTTTACAACAATAAGTCTATTGTGATGCTTGTAAAGAATCCAGTATTTCACAATCGAACCAAGCATATCGAAATTAAACACCATTTCATACAGGAGCTACTATAAAAAGGAGAAATGAGGTTGAAAATTTGTGAAACAAAACAACAAGTTGCAGGCATAATGACGAAAAACAAACATGAAAATTTTTGTGTTCAACCGGGAGTCTCTAAGTTTGAATGAAGGGGGAGTGTTAGAAGTAAAGACTCGTTCAAACTTATGATCTTTTACTTTGATATTCAGTTAACGTAAAATAAGCTAGTAGATTTTCTAGTTTTCAGTGTTCCCACTTTCTAGCTAAATTAGTTCTGTTTGTTAAAGAGTTTGTATTTTAGTTGGTTTCTTCCCTGATGCCTGTACTGCCTATTTAAGTGGCAGAGTTGTCTTCGTTAATAATACAGTAGATTGATCAGTAGAATCATTCTTTATATATCAGCAAAAGTGTTCTAATTTTATTTTCTCCTACAAGAAAACCAACACTAAACAGTCTAACACCGCCTTACAATTATTCTAGTTCTGTAAATTGCCCAAAGATCAGCTGATTATTATAGTACACAAAAAATATTAACAACCCTCCAGGCCTCCATCTCTAGCCATTTATCAAAACGTTTGGGACAATTCCATGTTGCGTATCTGACTCATGACTGATGTACTATATAGTTGGTCGATGTCGGGTTCCATTTCAGTCCGTTTAGCGAATCGACCCTTGATTCTTGGTCGGGTCTCAGCATAGGTTTTACGTGAAGCGTAGCAAATCGTTTTCTCGAATTTCCGATTCTCACTACTTTCTCTGTACCTCATAACCCTGGCTTCACGGTCAAGTCCACATTCCTGAGTAGCTTGATCAGAACTAGTGGTGTTACAGCGAGGCATGCTTGTATCGGCGCTTCGGCTTAAAGGGTATGATATATCAGACGGCGAACTTCCATCCTGAGCCACTCCAACGTCAAGGGATGAAGATGAAACCTGCAAAAGCAAAGCACCAATTTCAATTTCGCACAAGACTGTTTTTCAAAGAAAGCAGGAAAATTTTGAGTGAACACTTGCGCTTTGGCTCATAGACTGCGTTGGGTAGCTGAAAGATTAAAGCTTTGTTCGACAGAAATCTATATCGGAACAATTATTAATGTTCACTACAAGATTGGCATGAGCTTCTGCTTTGGTCAGTACGGGGACAACACTATCAGTTGCTCCATGAGCATGATTATTCTTCTGGAAAATTTTCCCATTTTGCAGTAAATTCTGATACTCGAAATCTAGAAATTAATACAACGAACAGTACATTTAGTGACAAAAATAAACGTCGCTAAACAATAACAAATTGTCGCAAATACTAATTTTCGACAAAAAATTATCGTCGCCTAAATCATCGCTGAATCCCGGTAGTAAAATAACATCCGCGACGTTTTACTAAATTTGTTTTGCTAAAATGGTCGCCTAAACATTTTTCGACACAATCAATTCGTCGGT
>JANZXP010049070.1:0-11679 GCA_027576715.1 Erythroxylum flavicans | reverse complement strand
AACAACTTCTTCCTCATTTCATTTATCAAAATCAAAAGTTTACATATTTATCATCCTGTACTGTCTGTTCATTCAAGATATTGCTTGAGAGCATAGACTCAGTAAAGATTGAGAGTTTGAAGATAGGGCATGTGCTGAATATAACAAACTGTTAACCAAGATCTTATCTAGAACTACCTCATGTGGAAGTGGCTCAACTATAACATATAAAGATCACAATTTTTTCATGTGAGGGAAGTGTGGTATCAAGCCAGCGACCAAGGGCTCTTCTTGGGAGGCAACTTAAGGGAAGTAAATTTCTTTTCCTTTACTTTTTCGCACTATTTAGATATGCATGTGTGTTTTTATGTTGGTTTGTTTCTTGTTTGTTTTAATTTTTCAATCAAAATGAGAGAAAGAGTAAAATAAACAAATAAACGTTTTCTTGTTTTCTATTGCTGTTATGATTATATAGTCATAAGTAGAGAATGAATTAACTAGAGAATTTCATGGCAACTTTAGTATGTACTTTTACTTTTGTTATTGGCCAATGTACATTATCTTTAAAAAAGTAGTGACAAAGCTAGTGAGATTTTGAGCCTTTATAAACTGACACATCCATATTAGTCTCATTATCTTTTGATAATGTGTGACCTTCATGACATGTGATAAGTGTAAATTGCATTGTGTTTTAGGGCATAGTTTGATTTATATGTATTTAATTGTTAATTTGATCATTTAGTATGTGTTTAGGTTAGAATCGTTAGTTTGTTAATTATTTGTGTTTTAACTGTTTTATGGGTTAGTACAATGTTTTGAACTTAAATATTATGTTTTTAAGGTACCTTGATATATTTACTAGTGTTTTAAGGTCAATATTGAAGAACAGAGGAGTTTTAGAGGAAATCCAGGCTATAACATAGGGTTACGACAAAAGCTTTAGGTTTAGCCTATGATTATGGCCTGCATGCCATGACCGTGACATAAGCTCCAGGAATGGCCCACACTTGTGGCTTGCATGCCATGATCGTGATAGAAGTCTTAGATGAGAGCTATGATCGTGGCCTGCATCACGCAGACGTGTAGACGCTTATGAACTTCACGTTTTGAGGGACTGCTTGGGCCTTTTAGACCGTAGAAAAACCATAGGGTTACCTAAACTATAAAAGACTAGTTAAAGATAAAATGAAAAGAAAAGAGAGCTCTTTCTTGCAGCCACACTTGAAACTCTAAAGAGAGAATACTAAGGGAGAGAAAGAAGAAGACAGAAGAGGAAGACGAAGTTGACTCGATGTGCTTCTCGAATCAGGAGGTTCTTCGACATCACTGCGTTCCATCGTCTATTTTAGGTCGTTATTTTGATTTTATTTATGTATGGAATTTAGATGGATAGTATAATGATAGGATTTGGAACATTGATGTTCTTCTAAACTCTCCTTTGGGATTTTATTTTGATTTTATGTTATCTGAGTTGATTTTGTGTTATTTGAATCGGGTATTGTGATTTGTTATGTTTCTTGCATAATTCGGTAATAAACTAAGAGGATGAACCGAATAAAAAAGAATGGATCGGATTAATTAGTGTTGGGTGATTCAATAGAACCCGTAACTAATCAGATCGATAATTGTGCGGAGAGATCTCATGTAAGACCTGATAGTTTATTAGAGTGCTTTAGATCTAATTAGGATTGTGAGTCTTTTGTTAATTGAGAGATTACAAATTTCATAATCCAGTTAGGGTTTATAAATTAGGGCTTAATGGTTATAACATGAGAGAGAGTAATTAGCCCTAGGATTGTCTAAAACTTTTACCCCATTAACACATAATGGACTGGGTTAGCATTAATGATAAGTAAAATCCCCTTTCTCATAACTTGGTTAATTTCTCTTGATTGATTTCCATTGTGTTTCTGCAGTGTTAAAAATTTCATTTCTTTTTGTGTTAATTTCTAAAATACAACTCGTGGCAATAAATTTCTCGAATTTACTTTTCTTGTGAACTTTATTTTTGGTATTTTAATTTGCTTAGCCTTAGATAACATAGAATTAAATTAGTCCCCCTCCTTATGGGATTGACACCTCTTATACTATAATTGTGACCTGTGCACTTGCGGTATTTGAGGGCTTATAAGTTTTAAAGCTCGAACAACATGATCAACATATACATCCTGACTTTGCTTTGATTTTCTATTCAAGACCACATTTTTATCATATGCATTAATGTGGAAATGGTTAGGCATTCTTTTTTTTTTTAGAACAACATTAGCCAAATAGCCTACCCATTATATGATTTTCCTTTTTGATAAGCCCCATTGAGTTTTATTAGCCTTTCTTTTATAGTAACCACTTAAATGCTTTAAACTTAACGAAATGTCTGACCTAAGCCTTAAAGCTTGTGAAGCATTTGTTGATTGTTAAGTTTGTGGATTTATAAAATTATAAGTGTGGGGTGTACGTATGTATGGGTTGGTTAAAATTTTGGGAAGCTATTTTATGTCTTATCCTTGAAATTCCCATGTTGATTAAGTTTCTTTTAATTTTCATAAGAGAAAAAGAAAAATAAGAGAAAAGAGAGAAAAGGAAAAGAAAAAAGAAAAAAGTTTAGATAAATGTATTAAGGAGGAAGTGCATATGTGTTAAAAAGTTGTTTATGATTAATGCATCTTCCTAAAGTTGTATTTAATGGGTTATTAGAGTATGTTGAATATGAGGTAGATGATGGCCTGGAAGGTTCACTCTTTGTGGTTTCAATGTATTTTCATCAGTTATATGAGTAATTCTTTCGGATTGGTATATGCTTCATGTGGTTTGTATGTAAGAGCTTGGATTTGAGTTTTGAAACATAGTTTCTGCATTCATCATAGTTGATGTACAAAATTGCGAGTGAATTTGGATTTTGCATTTGATAAAATTTTGATTATTGCTTTTGTTTCACCATCTTTAATGGCTTTCATTCTACTTGGCCCAAATACATCTCACCACCCAAATACATCTCACCTTACCTTTACCCACATTACAACCTTGAAAAGTCCTTTGACTCATGATTATACATGTGAAGTACATTGAATATGAGGTAGATGTTGGCTTGGAAGGTTCACTCTTTATGGTTTCAATGTATTGTCATCAATTGTATGAGTGATTCATTTGGATTGGTATATGCTTCATATAGTTTGTATATGAGAGCTTGGATTTGAGTTGTCAAACATCACTTTTGCATTCAACATAGTTGGTGTACACAATTATGAGTGAATGTTGGTTTTTTCACTTGATAGTATATTAAGTGTTGTTTTTGTTTCACTAGCTTTAATGACTTTCATTCTACTTGATCCAAATATATCTCACCTTACCTTTACCCATATTATAACCTTGAAAAGTCCTTTGATTAACGATTATGCATCTGGATTTTAGTGGTGGAGAAATGAAATGATATGCAAAGTTGTGGAAAGACATGATCATGAGTAGTGTTGAGTGTACCTATGAACATATCTTGTTTAAACACATTTTTCAAGTCTACCATTAGATTGCTAAGTTTTTAAAGGTATTGAACGTTGATTGATCATGAGTATAATCTTGGAATGTTAAATTCTTGAAATATTTTTGAAAGTCAACCAACTTTGCTTATCATTATGTATTCTTGGAATTGAATAAATGTTTTGGTTCTATGAGCATAATTTTGATGTTTTACTCGAGGACGGTGAAAGGCTAAGTGTGGGAGAAATTGATATGTGCTTAATTGTTGATACATTTAACCTTTTACACTTAATGATTAATTATATGAAAATTCTTAAGATGCTCACTATGGTTCTTATATGGATTAGGTCAATTTGGAAGAAAAAATGCTAAAGTGAGTCGAAAGCACAATCTTTGAGCTGTCCTTTTAAGATTCACACTCACTTGTCTCCATGGAATAGGAAGAAGAATTAAAGTAAGAGGAAACAAGAAAAGGCATGAAGATGAAGAGTTTACATTGTAGAAAATCAAGTGAAGTTATGTCATGGCTGTAACTAATGATGCACGGGCATGACACAATATGTCATGGGCGTGACTCACCTTGCATGGGTGTGACTCAAATGGTCACGCCCATGAAACTATGTCATGGCCGTCACTTTAACATATATATGCCGCTCGAAACCCTAGTTTTTAATATAAATAGACATGTGACTTATGAAAGTTTTGGGAGTTTTCAGCTGAAAGAAGAGAGAGCTTCGGAAGCTTTGGGAGAGCACAAAGAGGGTGATAGAAGCTCTCCATTATGAAAGACTCATAAAAGGGTAGCTTTCTGATGTCGATTAAGAGGTGACATCGACGCCGACAACCCGATTAAGCATTCCTTCCTTGTATTTGTTGTTTCTTTCTTTCTTTAGAAATTGATGTGTATGGATTTGGGTATTGTGAAAAGATGATTTTAATGTGTTCATTAGATCATTTTATTACAAACCCTTTTCTAGAATATTCAATGTAATTTGTAATTGTTATATTGAAATTCATTTGTAGCGACTAATGGTTCACAATCATTAGGAAAAATAACCTAAGTTAAGTGACACATTATATGTAGTTGTTGCCTTGATTAATCAGTTTTCCTAATTCGTAATGTGGTTTCCCAATTAAATCTAGAGATCGTATCCTAGGTTATTCGGTACCTAGGTTTAATTAATAATCATATCTTAATGAAACACAACCTAAGGGAAAACTCAGGTTAATAGATTAACTTACGATTAATAGTTTCTAGGAGAGGTTTGAGAACAAAAAATCATTGAAATATGTTTAATTAAGGTGCAGGCTGAGATTAAACCAAAGAGTCGGACTCCTAATGAATTCACCACTTCCATCATTTTTGCATGTTTTCTTTAATTTACTTTTGTTAGTTTAACTTCATTTTATTTTTCTTGTTTGATAAACCAACCAACCCCCAATAACCTAAACACTGATTAATTTCATTTCAATAACTTTACACACACTCTTTGTGGGATCAGCCTAGACTCACCACTGCTATAGTATTAGTCTAGTTTATTTTGATTAGCATTACGATGTGCTCTCATAGTTCTGGAAACTAGACAAAAACAAAATTGTTATGTTATCTTCACTATACTACCTAGAAGTTGGAAAGCATTTTCTAATTTTGCAACTCAGCAAAATGGGAGAATTTTGGTCTTTTACAACATTAATAAATTGCAACTCATCAATTCCATCATCTATGATCAAATGATCCACTTAAAAGTCACAATATTTAGTAGGAATATCTATCTTTATATCTCCATATTCTATGCCTTGAATTATGCCTATTAGAGAACCTCTCTATGGAACAAGCTCATTGATATCCATTAAGGCATCAACAATTTATGGATTTTGCTAGGTGACTATAATTTAACAATATATCTAGATAGGGTAAAGGGAATCATTCTAGTAAGCCTCTATGTAGGACTTAAAGAACCACATCAATTATATTGAAGTCACTGATCTCCTTAGAGGTGGTAATTTTTAGACTTAGAGCAATAAACATACATACTCCACCTTCTTGAGGAAAAAACTGGATTGGGGCTTGTCCAGTCATTTATGGACCAAAGCATTTCCTAACTCTTATGCACATTTTCCCAATCCTAGCATCTCTAACCATGATGTTGTTTTGATTTATTTAGATTTATTATGGCCACAAGTTAGGCATCCGTTCAGGCTTAACAATTACCTGATAAACATCCTTGGTTTTAAAGATGCTATTAAAAAAGGTATTTGATCCTTTTTGAAATGGTCTACATAGTTTTAATGCTCGAAAAGGCTTAGCTGCATTCGAGAAGAAATCAAAGCCTTTCATAAAGTGATTGTTGGCAATCTACATCACTTACTAAACACTGTCAGGGGAACTCTTGAGAAAGCTCAAAATGCATCGTCTCTATACCCCACTAACCGTTCTCTTCAAGAAGTTAAAATATAAGCTTCTTCTAATTTCGTTAAAGGCTGCTGAATTTGAGCATTCTCTATGGAAACAAAGGTTTAAGATTAGATGGTTAACAAATGGAGACAAAAATACCTCCTTCTTTCATAGAGCTATTCAGGTTATAAAAGCTTATAACAAAATTGTTTCTTGGTATCTAATGACACTCAACTACAAACTTCAAGCTGAATTCATCTTTGAAGCTGAGAATTACTTCACTTAGTTGTTAAAAACTAGCTCATCATCAACATCCTCACCAAGACTTATTGAACAAATCATTTATCAGAAATTATCTTTAAGTGAAGTCGATCTCTCCTTGGAACTCCATTTAAAATAGAGAATGCTATCAAATCTCTAGCCCAATGTAAAGCTCCTACTCTAGATGGCTAAAATGTTCTAATTTTCTATAAAAAAAGGAGCATTTTGAGGCAAATAGTCATTGATACAGTCTAAGAATTCTTCAATAAGAGGATTCTTCTTAAAGAACTAAAAAGAACTTTCATAACTCTGATCCCTAAGTGCAAAGACCATAAGTCCCTTAAACACTTCATACCAATTTCCTGCTATTCCTCTATTTATAGAAGGTGCTACGGGTCGTAGATTTCTTTCCGAAATCAAAAGAGCAATTGACTTAAAAAATTCGAGGGATTCAAAAATCATTTCTAAGTTGATGTAGAAAGACTTAAAATCATTCTCCCTAGCCTGGTTAGTTCTTTATAATGTTTCTACATTCTAAGGAGACACATAGGTGATAATATAGCAATTGTGAAAGAATTGTTCGAGTAGTATAATAAAAGAAATACCGGTAAGAATTATGTTCTTAAAATTGATTTCTAAAAGTCTTATGATTCTATGGATTTGAATTTCATCTTGAACATATTAAAGGCCTTTGGATTCCTAATAATCTTCATTGACTAAATTTTTCAATGTATCTCCTCAGTTTCATATAAAGTCTTAGTAAATGGTTAGACATCCATTTCCATTCAAGTAACTAAAGGAATTAAGTAAGAGGGTCCCATTTCTCCTTACCTGTTTGCATTAGCCTCTATAGTTCTAACCAAATTTCTCAAAAGAACTAGCTCTAGAAATTCTTGCTATAAGTTTCATGTGAAGTACAAGAAGCTTAACATAATGAGCCTTAGTTTTATAAATGATGTATTTATCTTTTTGAAAGCAGACATCAAATCTATTACCATCATCTCTAAGGTATACAAAATGTTCAGCTCACGCTTTGAATTATCTATAAATAATGATAAACCTAGCCTGTTTATCTTTTCAAGTGACTCTTACTTGGCTTTGAGGTTCTCTACTATCATAGACTTTAAAGTAGCTCAACTTTTGTTAAATATCTAGAAGTGCCTATCTCCTCCATTAAGCATACTTTCATTGCCTTTAAGCCTATTATTTACAAAGTTAAATGCGTAATAGACAGTTGTAGCTCCAAAGCTTTTCAATTTGTAAGAAAATGCTAGTTAATAAATTCATTTATCATTTGTATGAAGATACCAGTTAATCAATTCATTCTGAATTCACTATCTTATTATTAGGCTTTGTATATTATCTATCCCATATTTGTTATTATAAAGCTGGAGAAAATTTTTAAGATTTTTTTTAAGAAAGGGAATGGAAGTGTAAGTTACAAAGTCAAATGGTCTAAGGTTTGTTTACCAAAGAATTATGGTGGACTAGGCATTCTTTCAATCAAAAGTCTTTGCTTATTTATACTCTCAAAGAGGTTTTAGAGACTGCTTATAGATAAAAACTTCCTATAGGTCAAATGGATTCACACTTACTACATCAAAGGTTAGAGTTTGTGGAATGTTAAAACACCTTCCAAATCTTCATCCCTATTGAACCATCTGCTTAAACTTAGAGGAGCCATTAGGAGCTATTGTAAGCATACAATCAATGATGGTAAAGACACTTTCTTTTGGCATAATCTTTGGACTCCCTTTGGATCTTTTGCCTCTATTTTGGATCGTAATTCCTTCCCTTATACTCTTCACCTAAACATTATAGTGGCTGACGCTTTTCTAAAGCCATATGGTTATATATCTCTTACTTTTTTTTCTTTGACAATTTTTCTCTTATATGATGTCTTAAATATCTCCAAACATGATGAAATCAACTAGCTACTCACTTCTTTAGGTACATCTTCCAATTCATCATGCTAGCTGTTTAGAAGCTCCGGCCAAAATGTTCCTTCGTACAAACTCATACGATTTAAGCATAATTCCCCCCGCATATGTTGGGCCCCCGTCTCTTGTGAGACACGTGGCTGACGTCCTACATGACATCTAGACGTGCATCACACAAGGGTGGAGTGCCCTCACCAGGACAAACCTTAACCTGAAACTTCATTTTGATCACTTCTTACCGCATGTCCCACGACTTATACTTGGTCTAAGTCTTTAACTGATTCTTGATCTTTGAGTAGTGAATTTTGTGTTTAATTCCAAGTAAGTGACTGCTCAATTATACTGACTTAACTTCATCTTTATATTTTCTGTGGTTAGCCCATCGTTTGTGCTTACTTATGGCCTAAGTTCTATCGTCTGAGTTTGACCGTCTATAGTTGACTTTCATCGTCTGGGTTGACCCTCTCCTATCGTCTATCTTTCTACTGTCTGCCTTTCTATCATCGGCCTTTCTATCATCTGCCTTATGACGTATCATCATAGACGATTCCTTACGTCTGTGCTATGACGTGTCGTCTGTGTTCCTTGCATCTGTGTTAGATGCGTCTGGATTCTTCCTTTACGTCTGGGTGTGATGTCAGTATGGACAATTCCTTTAGTCTGCGTTCCTTCCTTTGCGTCTGTGTTGTGAAGTTAGCACAAACGATTCCTTTCATTTGTGTTCTTCCTTTACGTCTGCCTCACTGAATGCAGACTTAACTCCGTCCATACATCCTCATTCATCCAAATCCAAGGTCAGAAACACACAAACATAAACGTCAACTGGTTCTCAAAGCCTCAAAGTCATTGGATCAACTCATGCAACGTGAAAACTTAGCAGTGATTATAATCATACGCAGAACATACATATATTTCATTCATCCTTGAACAGATGTTGATTTTACAAAGCTTTAATAACCTTACAAGCCATAATACATCAATACACTTGAATCAGTAAAGCTTGAAAGGTGGCTAAAGCCTTAAGTTCTCCAAAAATCTAACTTAAGATTATAAAAGAATTTGTGCAGACTGGATTACTGCATTGACTCTTGACTATTCACTCTCTTGTTCTTCACCTAAATGGGACAGAATTGGGAGGGAGTGAGCTTAAAGCTCGTGGGTAGCAGGTTTATCATCAAGAAATAAGCAGAAACCTTTTCAAAACTCATTGAAATATGCAATTTAGAAAACCACTTGGAAAATCAGAACTTTGTTGTTTCTCAAAAACAGTATTCAGACAAACAAATCATGTTCAGCTATAAGTCATGTATGCATCCAACTTGATAACACATAATCACATCAAAATGATCTGGAATGGTCCATAAACAGAACGAACTAACACAGTCCATATAATGATCCTGTGAAGTCATAAACAGAACGAACTAGCACAATCCCACTTAGTGGTTTTGTCTAGTCGTAAACATGAGGGAGTCCATAAAGGAGCTCCATACCACTAGTGGGTAGGCAAGAGGCGCCTTTAGTCTAAGTTCACTTGACATCAGAATGGACTAAACTAAACCCACATAATATGTAATTCATGATCTTGTAAACTTGATTGCTCATGATGGCAAGTTTTTGAACTTGGTCTTTTTCAAACAAAATCTCTTTTTAGAAACATTTTCATGTTCATGTCACACTCATCAGCACAAAAACTTCATGCAAATCACATAACACTTTTCAAAGCATTCAAAGAGTTATAATGCATGTTCATGAAGTAGTTGAAATCGTTCATTTTTTTTCTTCCATGTAAAAGAACACTTTAATGGCCTATTGCTTAATCATAAAACTGTAACTCACCTTGAAATCCTTGCTTACTTAGGTATTGGATTTACAGAAGTCTTTCCTCTTGTTCCTCTTGTCTGTCTCGAACCCTCCTTGTTTTCCTTCATAAAAGACACAACTCCCATTCAACAGAAATTTGGACTTGAGTAAACCCATAAGGCACATTCACTAAAATAGATCCTAGAATACTTAGCTCCACATATTTCTTAAGCTCTTTAAACCAAAAACCTTTCAAAACTCCAAAAGATTCAACATCCACATACCTTAAATCTTCACCGCATGAGATTCTTAGCTCTACAGAAGGCTCTTCTCTTCATCTTTCTTTTTCCCTTCTTGAGTAAGCTCAGATTCTCTCTTTAAGACTAAGAGAAATTATGACCTAGTTTAAAGCTCTATTCTTTAACTCCACCAAAATTTCTCTTCTTCTTTTTCTCTCTTCTTCACTTTTTGTCTTCTTATTTACAAGACAATATTTTCACTCTTCCCATTCTACCCTCAATGAGTGCTAAAAGTCCAATTTGCCTTCCTTTAATGCCTTAGTGCTTCTAACCTTAGTAATTTACCCAAAATACCCTTGTGCATTCTTAATTCTTCAATTTAACTCTTCCAATTCCCATCAATACATGAAATAAGTCCTCCTAAGCTTGATTTAATAATTAAACTCCAATAAAAAAATGATTTATTTATAAGATCACAAATTCATCCAATTTAAGTTTACTAAAAAGATTCGGGGTCCAACATTTCTCCCCCTCTTAAAAGAATTTCTTCCTCGAAATTATTACCTGAGTCATCGAAAAGATGTGGGTACTTCTCCTTCATGGCTTCTAAGGGCTCCCATGTGGCCTCTTCCACCAAATGGTTTCTCTACAGGACTTTGACTAGTAGAACCATCTTGTTCCTGAGAACTTTCTCCTTGATATCCAAAATCTCCACTGGAATCTCCTCATAACTGAGATCATCCCTCAATTGAACCTCATTGGTCTGAATGATGTGAGAAGGATCTGACTTGTACCTCCTCAACATGGAAACATGAAAGACATCATAAATCTGAGACAACTCTGGGGGCAACGCCAACCTATAGGCTAATGACCTAATTCTCTCAAGAATTTCATAAGGACTCATATATCTTGGACTTAACTTACCTTTCTTGTCAAATCTCATGAAGCCTTTCATGGAGATGTCTTGAGAAACACTTTCTCACCGACTTCATATTCCATCTCCTTTCGGTGTGCATCAGTATGACTCTTCATCCGATCCTGTGCAGCTTTAAGTCGTTGCTTAACCAAATTGACCTTATCAACAGTCATCTGAACTAACTCTGGCCCTATCAGTTTCCTTTCTCCTTCTTCATCCCAGCATATCGGAGTTCTACATCTCCTTTCATACAGTGCTTCATAAGGAGCCATCTAATTCTTGAATGGTACGAATTATTGTAAGCAAATTCGACTAATGGCAAATGCTCATCCCAAGCTCCTTTAAAGTCCATCACACATGTCCCGAGCATTCCCTCAAGTGTCCGAATGGTCCTCTTAGATGGACGATCTGTCTGAGGATGGAAAGCCATACTAAAACTCAACTTGGTTCCCGTAGCATCTTGTAAACTTCCCTAGAATCTCGAAGTAAATCGAGGATCCCTGTCAAAAATTATGAAATCGGGAATCCCATGCAATCTTACTATCTCATCAACATACTTCTTAGCTAGTACATACAGAGGATCAGTCTGTTTAATTGTCAAAAAATGGGCTGACTTCGTCAATCGATCAACAATGACCCATATGGCATCATGCTTCCTACTAGTCTTAGGCAAACCCA
>JANZXP010049040.1:0-11680 GCA_027576715.1 Erythroxylum flavicans | reverse complement strand
TTGTTCTTAGAAAACTTAAGAAATGCAATTAATACCAATTGTGACAATTTTTACTATCAAATTGCATAAAATAAAAAGTGCACACTCAAGGATTAAATTAAGCACAAAATCAAGAATTAAGAGTCAAAAAGTATAGTAAAGGCCATGAAAGTGTTGCCAATTTAGATAATAAACTTGGGCTCAATCAACAACTCAACAAAGAAGAGTCAGACTTACGAGTGGAAAATAGAGCAAGAGTTGCTGTATTAGATGTAAGCAGATATGTATTGACTCTCCTTAGTGGGCTTGTACTAGAATTGGACAATTATTTTTATGTAGCTGCTTTGACTAAAAATGTAATGTCTGTTTCTAGTCTTTATAAAGCTGGATTCCATTTAAATTTCAATAACAATGGTTGTTTAATTTATTTTACTGGAATGTTATATGCTTTGGGTACATTGTGCAATGGTATATACATACTAGTTATATCTAATCTAGTTTTAAATATAAATAATAACAAAAGAACAAAACTAGATAATGTGAAATCATCTTACTTATGGCATTGTTGCTTTGGGCATATAAGTGAGAGACGTATGTCTAAACTACATAAGTGTGGTAGTTTAGGTCATTTATTATGAATCATATGATACATGTAAATCTTACTTATTAGGCAAGATGACTAAGTTACCCTTTAAGGGAAAGGGTTAACAAACTAGTGGACTGTTAGACCTGATACATACTGATGTATATAGTCCAATGTCTATACGTTGCCAAAGATGGTTTTGTATACTTCATTATCTTTATTGATCATCATTCTCGATCTGGGTATATGTATCTTATAAGATACAAGTCTGAAACATTTAAAAGGTTCAAAGAATTCATAAATCAAGTTGAGAAACAAATTGGGAGACGTATTAAATCATTTTGATTAGATCGAGGTGGTGAATACTTAAGCCAAGAGTTTTTGGATTATCTCAGGGATAATGGAATAATCCTAGTGAACTCCACCTTACACACTATAACATAATGGTGTGGCTGAGAGGAGCAACCGAACCTTACTAGACATGGTAAGGTCGATGATGAGTTTAGCTAATTTACCAAAATCCTTTTGAGGGGATGCACTGAAAACTTTTGTTTATGTATTAAACAGAGTCCCATCCAAGTTAGTTAATGTTAATTCGTATGAGATATGGACTAACAATAAACCCTATCTTTCTCATATGAAAGTTTGGGGTTATCCTGTTTTGTCAAGAGGATTCAGTCAGATAAGCTTGAAGCTAAATCTCAAAAGTGTCTGTTTGTAGGATATCCTAAGGAAACTATAGGATATCAGTTCTACCATGTTTCATAACAAAAGGTGTTTGTTTCAAAACATGTTGTCTTTTTAGAGAAAGAGTTTCTTCTAAAAGAAGACAGTGGAAGCAAAATTGAACTTGTGGAAGTTCAAGATGCTCAAATAGACACAGATCAACTGCCTAGACCTGAGACTATTGTTCATGAAGATGAAACAATAGTTTAACCTTCTGACACACAAGAAGTTCATAGGTCAAGTAGGATATGTCACATTCCCGAGAGATATGGATTTCTTATAAATGAACTTAACGATGTATTGCTCAAAGAAGATAATAAGCCTACTACCTATGAAAAGGTCCTGAAGAGTTCAGAATATGATAAATGGCTTCAAGCTATGAAATCCGAAATGGATTCCATGTATGAAAACCAAGTATGGAATTTGGTTGACCCACCCAAAGGGATAAAGCCCATAGGGTGCAAATGGGTTTTCAAGAAGAAAAATGACATGAAGCGTAATGTAGTTACCTACAAAGCTAGGCTTGTAGTTAAAGGTTATCGTCAAAGGCAAGGTGTTGACTATGACGAAACGTTTATCCTAGTAGCTATGCTTAAATCCGTTAGGATACACCTAGCCATTGCCAGTCATATATGAGATATAGAAAATGGATGTGAAAATGGCTTTCCTTAATGGAAACCTAAGCGAGGGTATGTATATGACATAACCTGATGGTTTCATATCCAAAAATGGAGAAAAGGTATGCAAGCTTAAAAAATCCATTTATGGATTAAGGCAAGCATCCAAAGGTTAGAATATCTAATTTGATGAGACAACCAAAGAGTTTGGTTTCTCACAAAATCAGGATGAGTCGTATGTATATAAGTAGGTTAGTGGGAGTGTAATCGTGCTTCTTGTACTGTATGTAGATGACATATTGCTAATATGAAATTATGTCTTAGCTTTGCAATTAGTGAAAATTTTGGTTAGCTAAGAACTTCTCTATGAAAGACTTTGGAGAAGCAACTTATATTTTGGGGATAAGGATCTATAGAGATAGATCTAAGAGGATACTTGGTCTTTCTCAATCTACATACATAGACAAGATGCTAAAGAGGTTTAGCATGGAGTAGTCTAATTGAGGTTATCTTTTTATGGTACATGGGATTACACTATCTAAATCTATGTGTCCAATGACACAAGAGGAGAGGACTCTTATGAGTTTAATTCCTTATGCTTCGGCTATAAGATCAATCATGTATGCTATGTTATGTACTAGACTCGATGTGTCGTATGCACTAAGTATTACAAGCAAATATCAGTTGGGCCTTGGTGAGGGTCACTGGGTAGTTGTCAAGAATATCCTTAAGTACATAAGAAGAACTAAAGATGTATTCTTGGTATATGGAGAAAGTGATCTTGTGCTAAGCTAGCATATTGATGCCAGCTTCCAATCCAATAGGGATGACTCCATATCCCAGTTTGGATATGTATTCACACTCAATGGTGGTGCAGTTAGTTGAAAAAATTCTAAACAAAAGATGACTGCTGATTCGACGATAGAGGCAAAATACATTGTAGCTTTAAAAGAGGCAAAGGAATTAGTTTGGATCAAGAAGTTCATCATGGAACTTGGTATGGTTCCAAACATCGTTGACCCACTACAATTGTATTGTGGCAACAACAGGCCTATAGTGCAGGCGAAGGAACTAAGGTCTCATCAGAAGTCCAAACATGTACTCAAGCGCTACCATTTGATTTGAGAGATCATTGGTAGAAATGATGTCAAGATTGAGAGAGTTCTCACCTATCAGAATATAGCTGATCTATTGACTAAGCCTATTTCCCAAAAGAGTTTTGTGTCACATGTACACGCCTATGGTATTAGATATCAAGATAATTGGCTTTAGTGTAAGTGGGATTTTGTTAGAGAAGTGATCTACATGCAATCACCTTTAGCACTTATTGTACAAATCATTTTATGATTAATAAATGTATTTTTAATTATTTTGATGTTCATACATTTATAGCTTTGATGTCAATCTTAAGTTGATTTAATGAAGTCCTTGATACAAAATATAGCATAGAGGAAATCATGATAGTGAGATTCCTATTATGTGTAATTATGTTAATATCTGATCATAAGGTTACATACACTAAGTTTTAATATTTATAACCTTGGTAATTTTTGCAAGTGCACGGGTCATTCGCGTAGTACCTAAGGTATCAATCCCACAAGGAGGGAATTCTAGTCCTAAAATCTAAGATTTTACTAACTGCAATAATTCAAAATAAATAAAATAATTCGAAAAATAAATCAATCAAACAATTAATTTCACGAATTAAATTGCAGAAATCTAAACAAGTAACAAATCACACAACCCAATCCACAAATCAACCTAGAAATTACCAAGCAAGAGGAAAGGGATTTTTAATATGAAATTCACAAAAATCTAACTAATTTTGCAATTATCGAATTAATGGTTTTACATAGTCCTAGGGTAGATTACTCTCTCTCGAGTTATAATCCTTAACCTTAATTGATAATCCCTAATTTAAATTATGGAATTGTGCTCTCTCGATTCACATTTGACCCAAAACCTAAATTAGTTCTAAAATTGTCTAATAACCTACTGGAACCTATGCTCTATCTCTCATTATACGATTCTACCAATTTGATTTAATTCTCTACCTACTAAATTACCTAACTATCGTTAGCCTAATTTGATTTTTTTCACTCGTTTCACCCTCTCAGTTTATTGTCCAATTATTACGAACAGATATTGAATCACAATTAAATCAATAAAAACAAAATCAACCAAGCTTTATTAATCTCAAGGACCAGAAACCCTAAGGTGAGTTTAGACATGAATCAACACTCGACAACTGTTAATTTCAATAATCATCCCATTTTCATACATCCATAAAATTGAAATTAAAATAGAAATATTGTCAGAACAGATTCATAGAGGCAGGGACTGCAGGAAACTACCTATTCTGGGAAGTACGTCGTGTCTAGCTTCATCTCTGTGACTCTCTTCGTTCATCCCCTTCCTTAATCTCTCAATAAATGTCTAGGTTTTTTCAAAATGTGGTTGACCGGAATGCTCTCTTTTTAGACTCCCCAAGGCTACTGGTTTCATCCCTTTATGGTATATTTATACTTTAATTGTCTTAGGTTTAATTCGGGGTCAAAACGGTCCAAAAAATCTTATGAAACTTAAGTTTTTGCTCAGCCTACGATCATGGCCAGAACTTAATCGTCTTTGTCATGATCGTGACCCAAAGTGCACGATCGTGGCTTGGATCCAAGCTCTTTATCACAACCGTGCCTAAAGTGCACTATCATGGCCTGGCTGCCCTAGCTTATCCCTCTCTGTCACGATCGGGGCCTGTTATGCCACGATTTTGGGCTATATTTTTGGCCCAAATCTCTTCGCAACTTCTCTGTTCTTCACTGTTTCCTAAAACACTAACAAACACATCAAGGTACCTAAAAAATATAACAATTAAGCTGAAAGACCCATACTAACACATAAAAACACTTAAACACATAAACTAACACAATTAAACCATAAATATACACTCAACACTCAAATTCACACTAATTGCCTAACAAATTACACCCTAAAACACAGTGCAAATCATAACTATCAACATGCCCACACTTAAACATCTGCTTATCCTCAAGTAAACAGCACAAAAAATACACAATACACAATACACACAATGCAAAAACGAGGCAATGGCTTCGACTTCATAAAATAAATTTAATCTTGAACACAATATGATAAGTTATATCCAATCATTAACTAGCAAAATCTATGTCTAAAGGCTTTGAACTACATATACAAATTAATCGAGATCTAAGTGTCAATTTATTTACCCTTTTAAATTGTATAGGCACATTAATAATTCTTTGGTCCTTCAGACTCTGTAACTGTTCCTAAGTTCCTTTTTAATGAAAATTCAAGCTTATTACAAATCTGGTAGGTTATTATTACAAACACATATTTTTCTAATTTTTAAACACTGACTTAGTCTTTTACTCGAAGGCAAACATTAGTGATGAATGTCGATCCGGTTACTCAACTAAGTCCTTTTATTAGACAGCTTGGTTGAAACGTCATTATAGCCTTTTGATGTGAAGGCACACACATCTAGTTACTCAGCTATTATTATGTTTTCAACTGGCTACAAGCTCTATTCATAACCCGAAGGTCAGTAGAATAATGATTTATTAACAAAATAAACACTTTTTTTACCTACCTTCTTGTTTTTAACTATTCATTTTCATGAAAAATACTAGTTAAGCTACTTAAGTTAAAGGGCCTCAAATTATAAATGAATGTGACAACTTAGAGGGTGCTAAATTTACATTAAGTCCTAATTAAGTTGTATATTTATTCAAAGAACCCTAGTTCACTAATTTTACGAGCTAATGATCATTTACAAGCTACTAGAATATGTTCAAAATTAAATGAATTTTACTTCATCTAAGCCATTGACACATTCAAACAATTCGCACAATGCAACCTAATGACTATCATACATTATACAAAATCACATACACAAGCAAAACACTTAATCCCTCCCCGCACTTAAACAACACATTGTCCTCAATGTGAGAAGGAAGCACACTTCACATAAGATAAAAAAGACAAAATAGAAATTAAAGTGAATGAAACCAAATAAAAATAAACATAAAAAGAAAATAGAACTGAAGGCTAAATTGGAAAAGAAAGATTGGGTTAGGTATAAATCCTAAGGAGATGGAGGTGGTGATGGTGTCGGAGGCAGCAATTGAACTCCCTGAGACTCGAAATACAGATGGATTTGTCAGATATCCCGGCTCTAGCATCGTTATGTTTGTGCCATCTTCCCCAGTGTCTTGTTAATCGCAGTGATTGCTTCTAAAACCTTCTTCCAACCTTGTTCTTCTTCGTCTTCTTCCTCGGATTTTTCACTTGACGCTTTTTCCTGCTGAGATGGCACTGAGCTCGTACTTACTTGACTTGCCATGATCCAGACATGTATCTTCTCGTTGATTTCCTTCAATTCCATATTATGATGTAGGATTTCAGCCCTTCATATATGGTGATGATGTAGGAAGTCAGGGGGATGGACAGTTAACTCCCTCCGTTCCATGCCAAAATGTTTTACAATAGCAGAAACTGTATACCACATTCCTAGATTATTGCTCCTTTTGTGTAGAGTTGCAATAATGGCATTAACCACATGCATGGATGTCCAGAATGGAATACTGTGGTCCATGCACCACAACATAAAAAGTTCCTTGGTGGAACACTTATTGGTTTCTATTTTATCGAATACCAGCTGACATATAAATTTGTGCAGCAACAAGTGTTCATGGAACCATATAATGTTATTGTGAGTATTCTTTGCATGAAATTACTCAATTCCACAAAGCTCATTCCAATATTGGGAAGGGAAGGAAGTCATCATGTTGATTGATGATGGTGCACTCAGGGAATCCACACATCTCTCACATGAGATCGACATTTAATTCATATGCTCGTCCTCTCAATCTAAACCATAATTCTTTTGGATTTTTAAGGTCATAGGTTAAGGAAGTGAAAATTTTCGGTATAAGCTCATCCTAAACAGGGAATTGAAATCAAATGAATTGAGCCTAATGGATCCTCTCAGCTAGGTTTTCTACTCGCTTACGCAATTCTAGCCTATCAAGGTTGTTAAAATCAAAGTACTTAGGTACTATAATTTGTCTAGCATGAAGGGATCGAAAATGAGTACCTTCCTCCTCAGTGTAGATCGGGAAAAGCGTGCCAAATTTTGTCGCTCAATTTTGTCTCCCCCATCTTGCAACTTGCTTTTGTCCATCTGGCTCCCGTTAGGCTGAATGTTTAATGCATGACATACTTAGGTATAATTTGGAAGAATTCTGGAAGGTTAAATTTTTTTTAGTGAGAGGTGAGAGTGTTTGGATGCTTGAATTCCAGAGAGACAAAGTGAACATGAAAGTGAAAGCAAAAATGAAGTTATAACTGAATATATAGGTAGTAGAAAGGTTAAAAAGATAAAAATTTCTTTAAAAAATTTCATCCTCACTTTTACTGCATAGTCGCAGGCCACGATCGGGGCCTGCGAGGTATCACCACTTCCTGATTTACTTCTTTTGTTCTTTTTCAGTCTTTTCACTTCTACTACTTGATTCTTTTATGGCCCCTTTTCACCTCTCTTTTATGCTTGCACTGTCATCTACATAGTTTTAAAATCCTATTCCTTTTCTCTTTTATTCAAAAACAAAAATACTCCGAACTACGGAATTTCCAATGTTTTAATAAAATTAAACAATGAAATTAAATTTTTTATTTTTTCCATAGGTTTTAATAAAATTAAATAATAAAATTAAATAATAAAATTAAATTTCCAATGGTTTAATAAAACCCATGCAATACTTCTTTTAACGTTAGTAGCTCGACGCTCTGTTAAGCTCACAATGGTTAGAATGAATGGTTTGATGGTAGCGTCTTGGTTAATCTCAGAGTCTGTACTTTAGCTACTATACTGTAGTTACCACTGTCCTTACAATTTTCCTTTCCTCATCTTCTCCTTAACGAGCGCTTCTTCCTGAAAACATTACCAGGATCCTCTATATCCTCCCATTCTCCTCACGATTTAGGTTCTTGACTATTCACTAGAGGTGGAGGAGGTTTGTACTCTCTTGTAGGCACCTTGAAGGTCAAAATCGCCTTTCCTAATCACAGAGTTAATTCAACCCCATCAACATTAATTATTGAATGCACAGTGGCCAAGAACGGTCTTCTAAGAACTATCGGGGTGTCCATATCTTCACTAATGTCCAATATGAAAAATATATGGGAAAGGTATATTCATCCATCTTTACCGGCACATCCTTTATAATCCCTAATAGTTTATGCGTTGTCCTATCAGCCGCCTTTACCAAAAACTTAGTGGGCACTTACTCTCTTAACCCCAATTTTAGACTAAATGTGTAGGGCATCATATTTATACTCATACCTAAATATGTGAATGCCCTGTCTATAATGATCCTGTTGATACTACAAAGGATGAAAGAGTCCCCTGGGTCCTTTTTCTTCGTAGCTATGTTGGGGTCATGTTCTAGTGGTTGTTCCGTAACTTCTTTTTGATGGACTCCTGTAATTTGAGCTTTTTTTGTATTTGTTCCATTAATTCCTTGACCTTATTTTGCTCAATCTCCTGTAATTTTTCTAGTTCCCTCTTTTCATATAACTCTCACTGCTACGTAATAGGGAATGGAATTACACATCAAGTTACGTTAAGTGACTCAATCATAGGCTCACTAGAAGGGTCTTCTTTAATCACTTGACCTTCTCTTCATCCTTCACCTTCTCTGGTTCCTCATCCTGGGTCTTACTGATAACCATGATACATTCTTTCATATTGGACTCGGTGTTGCTTGGAAGAGTTCCAACATTTCAAGTCGACATTGCCTCCACCAGCAACCCCACTTTGACTTCTAAATTATGTATAGATGAGGCATTGTTATTCATAACTTGCTTAAACTTGCTCTCGAGCCTCCTATGTTCTTCCTCTATGTCTCCAATCTTATCCAAAATTATGTCCAACTTTGACTCCATCGAGCTTGCTTTATTTTTCTGGATCAATTATCCCTGAGGCTTGAATTTTTGGCAATGTTGTTTGAGCAGGAGAAGTTTAGGTGATTATTTGATCCGGGGTTGTAGGTGTAGGAATAGGGATTGTTACTAACCCATCCTTAGCTATATTGTGCCCCCATATAGTTCATTTGCTTTTGATTATCTTCTTTCATTAAATGACACTCCATGGTGTCATGGTCTAATTGTCCACAAAGCTCACATTTCAATTATGCGGCCTTTGCCTGAGCTGAGGATGATGCCTTCATGCTGTTTACTTGTCATGTCAAAATTTTGATATTTGTTTGCATCTCCGTCATCTGATTGACCGCGACAATTCCCTTCTTCTCTCTAAAAGAAATAGGTTGCCTTCCTTACTCACTCGTCCATAAACAACTATTGCTTTACATCTCCTTAATTAGCTCCTCTACTTCATCAGTAATTTTATGCATTAAGGATCCTCCTGATGCTGCATCTATGGTGCCTCTCATTGGTGGGTTCACTCCATTGTAAAAGGTCTGCAAAAGGAATTCCTTGGATAGGTTATGATGTGGGCACTTCCTTTACAGGTCCTTATATCTTTCCTATGCTTTATAGATTAACTCCCCGTCACCTTATTGGAAATTAGTGATTTCCTTTATAATCTTCATTGTCTTAGTCAATAGGAAGTATTTATCTAAGAACACATGCAAATGCTGATCCTATACTGTGATATTTGCTAGGCTGAGTGAATAATACCAAGCCTTTGCTTTATATCTAAGTATGAAAGGAAACAGCCTAATTCTAACTGCATCCTATGACATCCAATAGCACCAGAAAGTATCACAGATCTTGAGGAAGTTCACAATTTGTATGTTTGGATCCTCATTCACCAATCTGTAAAATTGTATGTTCTACTGAAGCATGTTCAGGAGTGTTGGCTTAACCTCGAATGTGGCTGCTTAAATAGGTGGCCTAGCCACTCCTTGCTTTAATGGGTTGAACCCTTACCTGATAAAGTCTATGAGGGTCCTCTGTTGTCGTCCTTGAGTTGTTCTTGATCCATGTTTCTTTGAAACTCCTCAGCCATTAATGATTTTCCTAGCTCTTATTCTTCCTCTCATCGAGCTTTTCGAAAAGTTCGTTCTAATCGTGTAATGCCTAAATCTAACATCTTCGCGGCACGACTCGAACCTCTCGTGACTATTATGTTCATGCAAGAGCATGAATTCTAAAATAAAACAAAAGAATGAAATCAAAAATTAAAACTAATTTAACACCTTAAACTATAGAACTAAATAGCCTCCCTGGTAACAGTGCCAAAAACTTGATCGCAAGGTTACGTCTGCTAAGTTTTAATATTTATAACCTTAGTAATTTTCACAAGTGCACGGGTCATTTGCGTAGTACCTAAGGCATTGATCTCACGAGGAGGGAAGTCTAGTCCTAAAATCTAAGGTTGTATTAGCTATAATAATTTAAAATAAATAAACGAATGAAGAAAATAAATCAGTCAAACAATTAATTTCAAGAATTAAATTGTAGAAATCTAAACAAGTAACAAATCACATAACCCAATCCACAAATCAACCTAGAAATTACCAAGTAAGAGAAAGGGGATTTTTAATTTGAAATTAATGAAAATATAATTGATTATACAGTTATTGAATTAATAGATCTAGACAGTCCTAGGGTAGATTACTCTCTCTTGAGTTATAATTCTTAACCCTAATTGATAATCCATAATTTAAATTATGGAATTGTGATCTCTCGATTCACAATTGACCCAAAACCTAAATTAATTCTAAAATTGTCTAATAACCTACTGGGAATCTATGCTCGGTCTCTCATTACACGATTCTTCTGGTTTGATTCAATTCTCTACTATTAAATTACCTAACTCTCGTTAGCTTAATTTGATTATTTTCACTCAACTCACCCTCTCAGTTTATTATTGAATTATTATGAACAGATATTGAATCACAATTAAATCAATAAAAACACAATCAACCAAACTTTACTAATCTCAAGGATCAAAAACTCAAAGGTGAGTTCAGACATGAATCAACACTCGATAACAGTTAATTTCAATAATCATCTTAATTTCATACATCTATAAAATTGAAATAAAAATAGCAATACTGTCAAAACGGATTCATGAAGGCAGCGATTGCAGGAAACCACCTATTCTGAGAAGTACGTCGAGTCTAGCTTCATCTCTGTAACTCTCTTCCTTCGTCTCCTCCCTCAATCTCTTGATAACTCTCTAGGTTTTTTCAGAATGTGGTTAATGTGAATGCTCTCTTTTTAGACTCTCGAAGGCTGCTGGTTCTATCCCTTTATGATGTATTTATACTTTAGATGCCTTAGGTTTAAGTCAGGGTCAAGACGGTCTGAAAAATCTTAAAAATTTCGAGTTTTTGCTTCAACCCAACATAGGCCACGATTGTGGCCCAGCCTGCCACTATTATAACCAGTGCTTAACGCTCTCTATCATGATCATAACCCCAAGTGCACGGTCATGTCCTGGATCTAAGCTCTCTGTCACGACTGTGCCCAAAGTGCACGATTATGGCCTGGCTACCCTGGCTCGTCCCTCTCTATCGCAATCATGGCCTATTGTGCCATAATCGTGGGCTATGTTTTTAGCCTAAAATTCTTCGCAACTTCTCCGTTCTTCACCATTTACCTGAAACACTAAAAAACACATCAAGCTTCCTAAAAAATATAACAATTAAGCTCAAAGACTCATACTAACCCATAAAAACACTTAAACACATAAACTAACACAATT
>JANZXP010048999.1:0-11682 GCA_027576715.1 Erythroxylum flavicans | reverse complement strand
CCCTAATCAACCAACAATCATGGAATGCTTCGGTGCAAAGAAACTAACACAAGAGACATAGCAAGATAGAAGGAAGAGAAACATAATAGGTCTCTCGTAAGGTATAAGTGTCTCACTCATCTCTCAATTAGGAAAATTTTCACTCAATCCACCTACACTAGTACCTACCATAAGCTTGTAAAGATTCTACTATCTCCACCACTAACATACCATAGATTCATGATCAAGGAGACTTTATAGGGTTGCAATGTTGATGAAAGGCTAATGAATGGATAAAATGGAAATAATGACAAGTGCAATGAATGAGCGTTAAGAAACAACTCAAAAGTGAGCTAAAGTGCAACCATCAAATAAACATCAATGTGCAAATATCAACTTTAAAGAACTGATCTTTAATCTTCAACCACCAAGGGATGCCTTATTTCAAACTTTTTTTTAGGCCAAATGATTCTTTTCTCTCTTTCTTTTGCTTTTTTTTTTCAAAATTCTCTTTTTTTTTTGGCTTCTTTAATACTTTTTTTGTTTTGCTTTTTTTAAAAGAAAATTGGCATACCTAACCCAAGAAGATAAAAGTAGATCAAGAAGATAAAAATAGCAATATCAATCATGCACATTTAATCTTGAAGAACATAATGTAACTCATACAAAACACTTGTTTAAAAACAATGGAATGAAAGAAGATGAAGGGCTCAAAGGGGTAAGCAAAGGTCAATTGAAATAGCTTGTGTTTGGGTGAAAGGGTTTAGAAATGAATGCCCCTATCATGCTAAAAAATTTAGGTATTAATACAGCTTTGAAAAAAGAATCTAAACAAGTTCTAGAGACTAACCAAACTAGGTAAAAATCACACAAGATGAGAAAGAAACGTAAGGCTAAAAAATCCTTCCAATAAGGCTTTCTATAAAATATTTCCTCCCTAAAATCAAGCTATAAAATCAAGATTAATATCACTGCACCAAAGGCACTCCACTATGCTAATCCACTAGGAATAAAAATTACTTAAATCAAAATGCATTCAAACCTTGACATGCCAATGTTCACATGCATAAGCAACAAGGATTTGAAAACAAAGCCCAAGGATTGCAAAAGTCAAGTGAAAATGTAGGGATTACGGCAGCAAATCATTCTCAAAGGATAAACACAATCAATTTAGGTCAAAAAGTTCAAAAGTTTTGAATTTTTCAAATTATTTCAGCTCAATCAAATAAACAATGCATAATGCAAAGTCAATAAAATGGCAATCCAAATAGTGGAAAAATAAATCAGCAAAAGCAATCCCTCCCCCACACGTAGTCAATGTAATGTCCTCAATGTAAGAAAAACAAGAGTAGGCGAAATGGCAAGAGCAAGGGGAAACTAAACTAATAACTACTAAATGAGAATAAACAACTATAACTACTTCCTACTAGAGAGGTTCCCTCCTCCACACTTACTCCGAACTATCTCAGCAGACATATATCACCATCAATACAATAAAAAGTAAGGAAGAAGGGTAGAAGGTAACAACCGTGTGATTAAGGGGGTATCTGATTGTCATGGTAGTGCTTAAGCAGATGACTATTGGCCTATGAAACATGACCAGTTGCTTCATCAACCAACTTTACTATACCAAATGAAGGCACCTTGGTAACTCTAAAAGGGGCCCTCCCACTTAGTGATGAACTTCCTGGGACCTTGTCACCTTTATGGAACTCTTTCCTCAGAATCTGTTTGTCATAAATCATTTTCAACTTATCTTTGTAGATTCTGGCATTATCATATGACTTAAGTCTGATCTCTTCAAGCTCTTGGAGTTGCATTGTATGGTTTTTAAATAAAGATTCAAAGTCTGCATCACATGCCTTGATCGGCCAATAAGATTTGTACTCGATCTCTATAAATAGATGACAAGACTTGCTATAGAGCAACCGGAAAGGAGACATGCCTATAGGGGTCTTGTAGGTAGTCCTATAAGCCCATAACACCTCCTCAAGCCTTTCACTCTAGTCTTTGTGGGATGGTTTCACATTCTTTTCTAGTATCCGCTTCACTTCTTAATTAGAGACTTCAGCTAACCCATTTGTCTAAGGGTGGTAAGGAATGGCCAGCTTGTGATTAACTCCATATTTAGCAGGTAGAGACTTGATAGTCCTATTGTAGAAATATGTTCCTTGTTCACTGATGATTGCTATTTGAATGTCGTACTTACAAAAGATATGAGAATGTAAAAACTTTGCAACAGTAGAAGCATCATCTTTCTTAGTTAGCACTACCTCTACCCACCTAGACATATAATCTACTACAAGTAATATATATGAAAACCTAAATGAAGGAGGAAAGGGACTCATAAAATCCATGCCCCAGACATCAAAATTTTCACAAAAATGCATAGGTCTTAAAGGCATTTCATGCTTTCTACCTAGACTCCCAAACCTCTGGCATTTATCACAAGACTTGCAAAAAGCATAAGCATCTAGGCCAGTAAAACCAATACTTTAAAACCTTCCTATCAGTCCTATTAGAACTAAAATGCCACCTGCAAGATAAAGAATGTGCAAAGGTAAGGATAGAGTTTATCTCATTGTTAGGAACATATCATCTGATGATCTGGTCACTGCATTGCTTGTAAAGAATTAAAGCATCCCAGAAATAGTATCTTGCCTCCCTCTTCAGCTTATCAACCTGAATCTTAGACATAGAATGAGGAACAAGTTTAATGACAATATTAGAGTACCAAGGCTCTTGAACCGCTAAGGAAAAAAGTGTAGAATCAGGAAATGGATCAACAGTAAGATCAGAAGAGTCAACTCCCTAAATGCCTTTAGGTAACCGACTAAGGTGGTTAGCCACATGATTCTCTGCTCCAGCTCTATCTCTGATTTCAACATCAAACTCCTGTAGTAACAAAGCACATCTTAGCAGTCTTGGTTTAGATTGGACTTTTTGAACTAGTACTACATCACTGCATGATTTGTAAAGATAACCACTCAAGAGTTTATTAGATACTATCTAAACTTATCTAAAGCAAATATTAGCAAAAACATTCCTTCTCAGTAGTGGTATAATTCATTTAAGCGAAGTCAAGTGTCTTGGAGGCAAAGGCTATCGCTCTAGATCGTTTTTCCTCCCTCTAACCAAGCATAGCACCAACTACAAAGTTAGAAGCATCACAAGACAGTTCAAAAATCCTAGTTAGGTGCATTCATAATAGGAGGTGAAACAAGCAAGGATTTCAAAGTATCAAAGGCATGTCTACATTTATCATCAAAGTGAAAATCAATATCTTTTTTCAACAATGTAGAAAGGGGTAAAGTAATTATACTAAAATCTTTTATAAAATGCCAATAAAACCTTGCATGCCCTAAGAAAGACCTCAAATCTTTAAGACAAGTAGGGTAAGGAAGTAAAGAAATGATTTCAATTTTGTCTATCAAACTCAATCCCCTTTTGGGAGATGTGATGACCTAACACTATGCCACTATCTATCATGAAATGACATTTTTCATAATTCAAAACCAATTTTTTCTCAATACATTAAGACTAAGCAAAGACTAAGCAAGCAATCATCAAAGCTATCGCCATAAACGGTGAAGTCATCTATAAAAACCTCCATATTTCGCTCTAATAAATCACTAAAGATTCCATATTTCGCTCTAATAAATCACTAAAGATTGCCATCATACACCTTTGAAAGGTGCCTGGAGCATTACACAACCCAAGTGGCATCCTTCGATAAGCGTAGGTACTAAAAGGGCTCTTACTCTAGAGGTGCTATTGACTCCTAGAAATAACCTAAAAAGCTATCTAAAAAACAATAGTGAGATTTACCAAATATTCTTTCCAATATTTGATCAATGAAAGGTAATGGACAATGATCCTTCCTAGTCACTTCATTCAACTTTCTATAGTCTATGCACATTCTCCAAGCATTTTGAACTCTTGATGGAATAAGTTCATTACTCTCATTTCTCACTACTATGATACCACTCTTCTTTGGTACTACCTATACTGCACTCACCCACTCACTGTCTAATATGGCATGTATGATCTCTGCACTCAATAACTTAGACACCTCCTTCTTAACCACTTCATGAATAAGAGGATTCGACCTACTTGGTGGCTACTTAATTAGCATAGACCCTTCAGCCAAAAAGATTTTGTGTGTGCAAACTAAGGGATCAATCCCTGGTATATCCCCTAAAGACCAAACTATAGCCCTCTTATACCTTTTCAAAACAGAAACTAATCTCTCTTCTTCAGAACTACTCTAAGAACTAGAAATAATAACAGACAATTTGCAATCATTAGCAAGAAAGACATATTTGAAGTTAGGCAGAATGGGTTTCAATTCTAAATCAGGAGGTTGCACAATAGAAGGAACCAGCTTTGGTATATCAAGTCCATTCAGTGTGAGTGGTGTGTCCATATGGCTTGGGGAAGGAGATATTGTTAAGTCAAGAGGACTTCACGATTATTAATTTTGGTGACAATCAAATAATAATAATGTTAGAAATAAATGAACTATTAAGTGTGTTAAGTGTGCAGAAGTACAAAACATAAAAGAAGTGCAAGACACAGAAGATGCGCAAAACATAGAAGAAGCGTAAAAAATAGAAGAAGCAGAAAACACGGAAGAAGCAGAAAACACAGAAGAAGCACAAAACATAGAAGAAGTGCAAAACACAGAAGAAGTACAAAACACAGAAGAAGATGAATAAGAGAAAAACATAGAAGAAGCAGCAAACGTAGAAGAAGTGGAAAACACAGAAGAAGCGGAAAACACAGAAGAAGAAGAAGAAGAGAAAAACACAGAAGAAGCGGCAAACATAGAATAAGTGGAAAAAACAGAAGAAGCGCAAAACATAAAAGAAGCAAAAAACACAAAAGAAGCAAAAAACACAGAAGAAGCGCATAACACAGAAGAAGCAGAAAACACAAAAGAAGCAAAAAAACACAGAATAAGCGGCAAACATAGAAGAAGTGGAAAACCCAGAAGAAGCGCAAAACACAGAAGAAGTGGAAAACATAGAAGAAACAAAAAGCACAGGTGATACAAAGATGAAGATACGCTAGTACGTTGGACAGTTAGTTAGTTAGAGTTAGTTATAGAACTCAACTGAATAACGGGTTCTATAAGAATCAAGAAGCAGTTGGAGACTTAAGCTATATATACTAGTCATAGTCGAAGATTGAACGATCTTAAGATTCTAGATCTTTGAGCTTTCAAGTGTTTACTTACAAAGAAAAATTCTATATTCAAAAGTTTGATACTAGAGAGCAAACACTACTGTAACAAAAAGCTCACAATATCTTTCTAGTGAGAGAAAGAAAAGGCTAAGAGCCTAGAGAGGCTAAGATAACAGAAAGAATACTTTGTGTAAGAGACCTGAAGAGGCTCTGGAAGGGAGAAAGAATACTTGTAAATATGTCGGAGTATAGTGAAATCTCAGACGAACTCTAAGGACTGGACATAGCCCATGGTTTGGGGTGAACCAGTATAAAAATCGCAGCTTCTATCTTCTAACCTTTTACTTTATTCTATTTTGTTTTTAGACAAGTATATAGAAGTTATTTGTGATTTAACTATGTAACTAATTTTATATAACTTTTTGTGGTATTCTTTTAACAAGTTAGAGAAGTTCATAACAAGATATATTAAAGATTTTGTATTCACGAAAAGAATACAAAATTTAACCCCCCTTCTTGTGTATTTCATATATTGTAAATTCTATATTAACATTTGATTTACTTCAGTTGATATCAGAGCTTGATTTCTAAGAACCACCTTTGCAAAGTGAGGACAAAGATCCATGGTTGAATCACATGTTTTTATAGCTGAAGGTGCCTTCGTCACAAGACCTCCTACATTCAATGGTGAAGATTATCATTATTGGAAGGACAGGATGTGGCTCTCCATAGAATCCACATATATTGATCTTTGGGATATCATCGAGAATGGACCATACATACCAATAGATGATGAAGGAAATACCATTCCTCGTAACAGATGGTCAGCTGATCACAAAGCTATATTTCAACTAAATTCAAAGCCCAAGTTCTTTTTGAATTGTGCGTTAAGCAGAAATGAATATGATAAAGTTTATGGATGCGAAACTGCGAAGGAGATGTGGGACACTCTATCCATCGCACATGAAGGCACAAATCAGGTGAAAAAGTCTAAGATCAGTATTCTTGTACATCAGTATGAGCTATTTAAAATGAAAGAAGATGAGTCTATTAATCAGATGTTTGGACGATTTCAAACTATCATTAATGAACTTAAAGCTCTTGGGAGAATCTACGATAATCAAGACCATGTCAGGAAGATTCTCAGAAGTCTACCAAAAAGATGGAGACCCAAAGTTAATACAGTACAAGAAGCCAAGGAATTGAACAAATTAAAGCTAAACGAATTGCTTGGTTCTTTGAAGATACATGAAGTAGAGCTTGATGCTGAAGATAATCCTAAAAGAGACAAATCTATAGCATTAAATGTTGGTCAGAAAAATCACAAGACTCAGAGAAATAGAAGTTCATTGTCAAAAGCATTAAAGATCGAAGAAATCAAAAATGATGACACCAGTGAATCTAATCACGATTCAAGTGAAGATGATCACAAATTATCTTTCATTTAAAAAAAGATCAGAAGGATGTGAAAAAAGAAAACAAAAGGAAGTAAAAATTTTTCTTTTAAGAAAAATTGCAAAGAAGAAGTGAAGAACGAGAAGACCTCTATCATTTGCTACGAGTGTAACAAACCAGGACACTATAAGTCTAAATGTCCGTCGTTTAGAAGAGAACCGAAGAAGAATAAAGGAAATTAAAAGAGGATGATGGCAACTTGGGAAGATTTGGATTCATCCGAATCTAATTATGATTCATAAGCATCAGTGCAAGCAAATATAATTCTAACTTTAATGAACTTCAAGATGCATATTTAGAATTGTTAAAAGATTCACATATTATACTAAAGCAGTATAAATCCTTGAAAAGAAAGTTTGTCGAAAACTTGAATAACACGAAAGTGTTAGAAAAAGAAAACGTCTATCTTAAGAAACAAGTAGACGATATGAAAAAAAAGTATCTATTGATAGATCTGAGGAAATTAGTCAGTTAAAACAAAGGATTAATTCTCTCTCAGCAGACTTATTAACCTTTACTGAACGTATGAAGAAAATGAATGACATGATTAGAAATTATAGACACCCTAATGATAAGAGTGGTTTAACGTTTATTAAAAGCAATACTAGTTACAAAAAGAATTTTGTTCCTTATAGAAAGAAATTTCACCAGTCTTCTTTTTATCATTCTATAAATAATTATCACACTAAGCCCAAAGGACTAAAGAAAATTTGGGTACCTAAAAAGAACATAATATCTACTGTAGATCTCTTTCCTAGGAAAAAGCAGCCAGCATCAATGGTAACATGATGGGAAGAAGGTCTATGTTCCTAGATCTTCAAAATAAGAAGGGAGGATCAGTAATTTTTGGAGACAACCAGCAGGGAGAAATAGTTGGAATCGGCAAAATCGGTAAAGATTCCTTTGCATCTATTTATAATGTTTTGCTAGTTGAAGGTTCAAAACGTAATTTGATTAGTGTAAGTCAATTATATGATTATGGTTTTGAAGTGTCTTTTAATCAAAACTCTTGTGTAGTCAAAAACAAGGATGGTTCCATATTCTTTTCTACCAAAAGACGAAATAATCTTTATAAGATTAACTTAGAAGATTTGCAAAGTCAAAATATTTCTTATTTTATATCAACAAATGAAGAAAAACTGATTTGGCCTAAAAAGCTAGGTCATGTTAGTTTTAAACATATTTCCAAGTTGATTAAACATGATTTGGTAAGAGGTTTACTAAAAATAAGTTTTAACAAGGATTTCTTTTGTGAAAGTTGTCATAAAGGAAAACAGGTTAAAACATCTTTTTCTTCTAAAAATATTGTAACTTCGTCTAGACCTCTAGAGTTATTACATATAGATTTATTTGGTCCAACTAGGACATTAAGTCTTGGCAGAAAGAAGTATGGTCTCGTAATTGTTGATGACTTCATTAGATTTTGTTGGATATTATTTCTGTCACATAAGGATGAATCTTTTAAATATTTTAAAGTTCTTTCCAAAAAGTTACAAAATGAAAAAGAAATTTCTGTTGCTAGAATTAGAAGTGATCATGGTGGAGAATTTGAAAGTGAAAAATTCAGAATTTTTTGTGAAAAGAATGGAATTTTTCATAATTTCTCTGCTCCTAGAACTCCACAACAGAATGGAGTTATAGAAAGAAAGAACAGGAAGATTCAGGAAATGGCAAGAACCATGCTTTATGAAATGAATTTTCCTAAGTATTTCTGGGCAGAAGCTGTAAATACAGCTTGTTATATTCAAAATAGAATACTTTTACGACCATAGTTGAATAAAACTCCATATGAGTTATAGAATGGAAGGAAGCCTAATATATCTTAATTTCATCCATTTGGTTGCAAGTGTACTATATTGAATACGAAAGAAACTTTGGATAAATTTGATTCTAAGGACTATTCAGGAATTTTTCTAGGATATTCATTATCTTCTAAAGCTTATAGGGTTTATAATCTTGCCTCTAAATCTGTTGAAGAATCTATTTATGTCAAGTTTGATGATGGTTCTCAACCAGATAGAAGTAATGATACTGATAATGAAACCTTAGCAGTACCCTTAGTTGGTAATGAAGGTGTGTTACCATCAGATACTTCTTTAGAGAAAGTATAAGAGGTTCCTGGAAGTTGTAGTTTGAAAAGTGACTAGAGATATAAATCATCTCACCTGAAAGATCTGATTATAGGAGAAACCTCAGATGGAGTGAGAACTAGGTCTAAATTCAAAAGAGAAGCAAATGTAGCGTTTATTTCTGAAATAGAGCCTAAGAAAATTGATGAAGCTCTTCAGGATCAAGCTTGGATTTTAGCCATGCAAGAAGAACTGAATCAATTTACTAGTGTAAAGTTTGGTCTTTAGTTCCCAGATCTTCTAAAAAGTCTATTATAGGAACTAGATGGGTTTTTAAGAATAAACTAGACAAGTCCAAAAGAGTGAGTCGTAACAAAGCTAGATTAGTAGCTCAAGGTTATAATCAGCAAGAAGGAATAGACTATAATGAGACTTATGCTCCTGTAGCTAGGTTAGAAGCTATTAGGATTTTGCTTGCATATGCTGTCTATCATGATATAAAGCTATTTCAAATGGACGTGAAAAGTGCCTTTTTGAATGGTTTTATAGATGAAGAGGTTTATGTAAAGCAACCTCCTAGTTTCGAAGATCCTAAGAAACCAGACTATGTCTATAGACTTCATAAAGCTTTATATAGCTTGAAACAAGCTCCTTGACCTTAGTATGATCGTCTAAGTTCCTTTTTGATTGAAAATGGTTTTAATAGAGGAAATGTAGATAAGACCTTGTTTAGAAAATGTATTGAAAATGATTTCATCATAGTACAGATATATGTTGATGATATTATTTTTTGTGCAACATTTAAAAAGCTATGTTCTAATTTTGAAAAACTGATGAAAAGTGAATTTGAAATGAACATGATGGGTGAATTAAAATTCTTTCTTGGTTTACAAGTTATGCAAACCGAAGAAAAGATTTTCATTCATCAACAAAAGTATATTAAAGAATTGTTCGTTAAATATGGTATGGATAAAGTAAAACTAATGTCAACTCCTATGCATCCTTCAAACCCTTTATCTAAGGATGAAGTAGGTAAGAAGGTTGATCAAGCCCTTTTTAGAGAAATTATTGGTTCTTTGCTTTACCTTATAGCAAGCAGACCTGATATTCTGTTTAGTGTTTGTTTATTTGCTAGATTTCAAGTAGATCCTAGAGAATCTCATTATATTGCTGTTAAAGAATATTGAGATACTTGGTAGGTGAAGTAAATCACACATTAATATAGAAATTACTTATAATAGACAAAATACACAAAAGGGGGGTTGAATTGTGTTGGGGTGAACCAGTATAAAATTGCAGTGTCTATCTTCTATCTCTCAACTTATTCTATTTTGTTTTGAAAACAAGTATATAGAAGTTATTTGCGATATATCTATGTAACAATTTTCGTATAACGTTAGTGATATTCTTTTAACAAGTTAGAGAAGTTCTTACCAAGAAATATCTAAATTTTTTATTCACGAAAAGAATACACAATTCAACCCCCCTTTTGTGTATTTTTTCTATTATAAGTAATTTCTATATTAACGTGTGATTTACTTCACCTACCAAGTATCTCAATATTCTTTAACAGCAATATAATGAGATTCTCTAGGTTCTACTTGAAATCTTGCACACAAATAAGCACTAAACATTATATCAGGTCTGCTTGCAGTTAGGTATAGCAAAGAACCAATAATTCCTTTAAAAAAAGAGTTTGATCAATCTTCTTACCAGCTTCATCCATAGATAAGACGATTGAAGGATGCATAGGAGTTGACATTGGTTTAACATGTTCTATTTTACATTTGACTAAAAGTTCTTTGATATACTTTTATTGATGAATAAAGATATTTTCTTCGTTCTGTCTAATATGCAAACTAAGAAAGAACTTTGATTCACCCATCATACTCATTTCAAATTCACTTTTTATAAGACTCTCAAAATTTGAACATAACTTTTTAGAAGTTGCATAAAAAATAATATCGTCTACATATATTTGCATAATAATAAAATCATTTTTAATACATTTCTAAAATAAAGTTTAATCAACTTGACCTCTAATAAAGTCATTCTTAATCAAAAAGCTTTGTGAAGTTTATAAACAAAATCTGGTTTATCAATGTCCTTAAAACTAGGGGGTTGTTTTACTTAAACTTCTTTATCTATAAAACCATTCAAAAAGGCACTTTTTACATCCATTTGAAATAGTTTTATATCATGAAAAACATCATATGCAAGTAAGATCCTAATAGCTTCTAATCTAGCTACAGGAGCATATGTTTCATTATAGTTTATTCCTTCTTATTGATTATAGCCTTGGGCTATTAATCTAGCTTTATTACCGGATACTTTTCCTGATTCATCTATTTTATTCTTGAATACTCATCTAGTTCATATGATAGTTTTATTGGATGGTTTAGGGCCTAGAGACCAGACTTTATTCCTAGTAAATTGATTTAACTCCTCTTGCATAGCTAAAATCCAAGCTTCATATTAAAGAGCTTCATCAATTTTCTTAGGGTCTAATTTAGAAACAAAAGCTACATTGGCCTCTTTCCTAAACTTAGATCTAGTTCTCACTCCTTCTGATGTGTCTCCTATAATCAGATTTTCTAGGTGAGAATATTTGTATCTCCAATCTTTTCTTAAACTAATATTCTCAGAGAGATCTACTACTTTATTAAATGGATCGCCTGATGGTGAATCATCTGGGTTACTAACTAAGGGAGCAGATATAGTTTCATCATCAAAATCATCTCTCTTATCTAGATGAGAATCATCATCAAACTTTACATGCATAGATTCTTTAATATATTTGAAACAAGATTATAAACTCTATAAGCTTTGGATCTAATAGAATAACCTAGAAAAATTCTTGAATTGATCTTAGAATCGAATTTATCCAAATTTTGTATTCAAGATAGTGCATTTGTAACCAAAAGGATGAAAGTAAGAAATATTTGGTTTTCTTCCCTTCCATAACTCATATGGAGTTTTATTTAAAATAGGT
>JANZXP010048978.1:0-31925 GCA_027576715.1 Erythroxylum flavicans | reverse complement strand
ACACACGCTCTCACACGCGCTCGCACACACACACACACACACACACACACACACACACACACACACACACACACACACACACATCATAATCAATGCGTGCTCAATTGACTATTCCCAGGTATGTATCCTTAATAATAAGTCATGATCGTTCAAACATTATAATTTGTATATGTCTAGTTTGCACTTAGGCTTACACCTCAAATATATTTGATTATTCTAAGTTTCATCAATCATACATTCACCAAATCTTTTTCTAGAATTATATAATCACATAATATCCAAATTCTCATTCATTCATACTTAATACACCTTACTCATTCCTTTGGATCACAATTGCATTCCTAAGAACACCTTAATTCCTATATCATTAATAAATTTCCAGATTTTAGTTACATTGATATCAACAATCCATTCTTAAGTTATAAGATCAATTATCAACCTAAACATATCAAATACTTTATCAACTTATTCAACATCAAACTAGGTTCATTTCAAGCCTCAATCAAGTCTAAATGAACCATAGTAAAGTAACTTATCCTTAGTTGGTTCATCAATCACATAAAAGATAACATTTGACTTTCAATGCATTTCCCATGATCGTGGGAAAAGGTAATCTATGAATTTCTCAGCCTTTTTCCTTCAATATTTTTTTCCAGTTTTTAAGTCTTTCTTACCAACTCAAAACATCTTATGCATAGTTCATCATTCTACTTCAATTCCTCATCAAATTCGCCTAAATTCTGGCTCATAATCATCTGTATAATTCATAAACCATTACTTACCATTTACACAAAAACAAACACAAATGTATCCATTTCTTCATCAACGTTCCAGTACACATCATACACAATTAACAACATCAATCTATCCCTAAACACCATTAACAACATCAATCCATCCCTTAACAATCACCATTTATGTTTCTATTAAAACAAGCCATGAAGAACATTATTATACTTACTTGTTTAACTCCAAAGCTCCTCAAATCATCAAGTAACCTAGCTCCTCCAAGCTTACACGATCATCATCATTTTAAGGAGGTAAAGGTTAGGTTTTCATCAACAAGGTGAAGAAAACTAGATATTGTAGTGATAAAGTGAAAGATTGTGGCAAAAACTCAAGATCGTGGGGGTTAGGTGAGAGTATCGTGAGTTGAGAGAAGAAAGAAGAAGAAGAGAGCATGTAGCAAAAGTAAAAATGAAAGATGGTTTTATGTGAGTGTGTATCGTGATATAGATGTGTGAGAAGTGTTGTGATACTTGTCACTTGCCACAATTAATAACTAGTTCATTTATCTCTTAATCTCCAACCCAATTGTCATTAAATCTCCAAGTCATTTGTCACTAAATTTCCATTCCATTTGTCACCCAATTATTTAGTGCCACGTGTTACTCATTTCTCCTACCATGTGTCAATTTGTCTTGCTACTTAACATTTTCCCTAGTCTAAAAATACACATAAATTCATAAATCTTCCAATTGTAACAATTAAATTCCAATTACTAATTATAATTCACCAATTCAAATTTCAAGACATAACAATTCACAATTCACAATTCACATCATAACCATTTTAAACCTTTCATACTTTGTAATATGTCAATTGAGTGCATATACAATCTTTGCAACATGTACAATGTCATAATTCATGTGTGTATGCTAATGATATGCATGTGAATAAAATGCACCTCATAATTTCTAAATGTTATTTCTTATGTACAATTGTCTAGGGTCCTAACCTTTAGTATGAAAAATGAGCTATTACATTGATAACTCGCAAGTGTACGGGTCATTTGCATAGTACCTAAGGTGTCGATCCCATGAAGAGAGATAATCTAATCTTAAAATCTAAGACCAAAATAATTCACAATAATTCAAAATGTAACAAAACTAAGGCAAGAATTTAATTCAATCATGCAACTCAATTCCAAGAATCAATTACAAAAATATTAACAAAGTTGCAATTGCAACACACACTCAAGAATCAACCTAAAGGAACTATCAATTAAGAGAAAGGGGAAGTTTTACCTATCTTTAGTGCTAACCTAATTGATTATGAATTATTAGATTATTGGTCCTAAACGATCTTAGGGTTAATTACTCACTCTCGAGTTATAGTCATTAATTCTAAATTATAAACCCTAATCAGATTATGAAAAATTGCAATATCTCAAGTAACAATCTATCGAAAACTCTAATTAGATTTGAAGTTGTCCAATAAACTATCAGGAACCTATATGAGATCTCTATTTACACAATTACCGATTTGATTAATTTCTTGTTCTTATTAAATTACCTAACTCTAGTTAACACAATTTAATTATTTTTCATTCAATTCACCCTCTCAGTTTATTACTGAATTATGCAATTACAGAAATCAATTAAAATAAATCCAATAAACATAAAACAATCAAATTTTATTAAATCAAAGATTAAAAACTCGAAGGTGAGTTTAGAATATCTCAACATTTATAATCCTATCATCAAATTGCTATTCCCAGATTTATACAATAATAAAAATGAAAAATAACAGGAAATATGATTGTAAACAGAGACAGGAGGCTGCAACGTCGGGAAACTCCAAATTTGAGAAGCACGTCGATGTCGACTTCTGCTCCTCTTCTCTCTTCCTTCTTCTCTTTCTCAATCTCCCAACAACTCTCTTTAGGGTTTCTCTCCAAAGTGGTTGATGCAAAAGCTCCTCCTTTTCTTTCTTTTATTCTTTATATACATTTTGTGTTCTGGCAGCCTTAGGATTTTTCTAAGGTCTGAAAGGTCCAAAAACTCCTTCGAAACTTGACATGTTTGAGTCTTTACGTGTCTGCTCGACGCAGGTCACGACTATGGCTATGTAGGCTATGATCATGGGCTACATCTGAGCCTTCTGTCACGGTCGTGGCAATCAGGCCATGACTGAGGGTCGCGTCTTAGGCTTCTATCACGATTGTGGCATATGGGCTACGATCGTGGGCTGACTCTAGTGCTTCTGTCACGATTGTGGCCTATTGTGTCACGATCGTAGGCTGTTGTTTCAGCCCAAATGTCTCTGAAACTTCTCTGTTTTTTGATGTTGACCCTGGAACACTAACAAACACATCAAGGTATCTCAAAGACATAATAATTAAGCTTAAAGACTTGTACTAACCCATAAAAAACAATTAAACACAATTAATTAACAAACTAACACAATTATAACCTAAGCACATACTAAATGATTAAGTTAGCACTTAAATACATATCAAACTAAGCCTTAAAAGATGATGCAATTCACACTTATCAATAGTTTTATTCCATATTATCTTATAAGGTAGTTCCTAGCATTATTTCTAAATTGATTCCTTCATTTTTAACTATTAATCTTGTAGGTATTTTATTGTCTCCTATCTTAATATTCTCCTCTAGTTTTTTAATTGGAGCTTGTCTTTCCATCTACTCTTATCAAAGTATTAACATATCTTTGACTATTCGAAACACTAGTTTCTTGCTATGATAATCTAGGTAATAATTTTTGTGAGAAGTTATTAGGTTTTTGTTGTAAATCTAATGAAAAATCTTGTTTAATCTCTTCTTTATTTGCTATATAAGGAGGATATAGCCTTTTAACTTCAAAAAATAGTTTTGGAAAGTCAATAATATCTTTTTCTGCAAAACATTCTTTATGATGAGTATTAGATAAGGCATAAGATATCATGTAAGTAATAGAATATGGTCTATTTCCATGTTTAATTAAATCCTTTCTTTTAAGGTCATGAATTAAAGAGAGTGTTTTATCAAAATCCTAATCTTTTATATTATAAGCCATCTTAGGATAAATATTAAATAAAAGCTTTTGATATCAAAATCCAATCTTACAATCAAATTTAGAGAAAATTTGTTTTCCTCTTGTCAAGTCTATTAATGTTTCTTTATAGGGTAAAAAGTATCCATCAAATTTTGTATTATCATTTAATTTTTTATAATTTACTAGGTAAAAAGTATCCATTAAATTTTGTATTATCATTTAATTTTTTATAATTTACTATCATTCTAGCTATATTTCTAATTAGTTATGCATGGTTTCTAACCATAAAAGCTAGGAGATAATGAAGGGATTTACTAGATATTCTAGTTTAAGAAGTTATTTTTTAAAATTCTTCTCTATCTTCTTAATTATATCTCATAACAGTAACCTTAACAATCTTTTGTTTATCTATAATTTCTATGTTTGCTTATTCTCTGTTTTTATTTTAAAATTGTAATGGATTATCAGAGTAATTTTGCTTTATCTTTTGTTTTACTAATTAAAGTCCATCTTTGATGGTTTTATCTGGTGATACTTATTTGGTTTTAGAGCATGGCCTATTTTCTTTAATTTTAAAAATTTTATTTTAAAAAATGTATATATTAAATGTACATAAATTTTGAAATGAATAAATTCAAAATAAATTTATTTTTTAAAAAGTGAATTAAAAGATGTTATATAAAAAATCACATTCATTTAATTAACGCAATTAATTAATAAATTTTTAAAATATATATATATCAAATACATAAAATTTTGAAATGAGTAAATTCAAACTAAATATATTTTAAAAAAGTTAACCAAAAGATGTTATATGAGAAATGTCACATTTATTTAATTAACACAATTGCTTAATAAAAATGATTTTCTTTAAAATGTATATTTATTAAATGTATGTGAAATTTTAAATTGAATTTACTTTAAAAGAAAGTGAACCTAAAGATGTTATAAGAGAAATCTCACAATCATTTAATTAACACAATTACTTAATAAAAATGAATTAAAAAAAGTATGTAATAAATGTATATAAAATTTTGAAACAAATAAGTTCAAATTAAGTTTATTTTGAAAGAAAGTGAACCAAAAGATGTTATATGAGAAACGTCACACTCATTTAATTAACACAATTGCCTCTAGTTAGTTATACTTAAATATAATTTGCTGAATATGATATCTAAATCAACAATAAACCTTAACTAATCTCAATTGTAAAGTTATTGTTATATCAAAATTTTAGAGCATACAAACATGGCTAAACCTGCTTAAAATATAAAAGATAATTAATGGAATCTTTGAATTCCTAATATATCCTTTTTTATAAAATAAATATCCATCTATATAAATGATCAAACACAAATGTATTTTAGTATACATATAATGAATACTATACATTTATCAGTCTACTTATGCAACAAATAAAACAATAATATTATGAAAATCATTTTAATATCAAGATAAAAGAGTATCATTGTGCTAATATTATCCAAATTGTTTAATGATACAATTTACAGAAAGTCAAAATGAAATTATCAATTATAGATGGAAAGTGGAGAGTAAGATTGAAGTTGAGTTAATGGGAAGAGACAATAATTTAGAACCTACATAAAACCACACAAGTAAATAATTATATCTTCAATTTTAAAAGGCCAAAGTAATCACATGAAAAATAAGTCAATCTAGAAACAAAGATTGAAGATAAAAAACTTCCGGTAGAGGAAAGGGGATAGCTAGTCATTATAATTAGGATCGTTGATAGTTCATACTACTTCATCAACGTGTAGAAACATTATTATATAAATTATACTTGATAATGCAATAATTGTATTAAATGAATATTAAACTCATGACAATCAACTATTAAATATACTTTCATCATCAAATATTTTTCAAAAAAATTTTATTTGAATGACTGGTCTTCTCTGTACCAATATCTGTATTAATATAAAAAGACAATAAAAGATAAGATAATATTATAAAGAATATAAAAAAATTTGACATATCGTAAAGAATAGAGATTACTCTCAATTTCTTCATAATCTAACCAACTTTGATCATACATAAGGACTTCTATAGTACTAAGATAAAGTCAAGCATGGTGAGAACTAATTATCTGACTGCCAGTACTAAAAGCAGACTCTGAAGCAATAGTAGATGCTAGAATTACTAAGAGATCTTGCTCAATCACTTGCATGATTGATAAACCACTTCCATAGTTCTTCCACCATATCAATACATAAAACCACATACCTTCAACTTTGATTGTACAATCTGTTGTCAAATATTTGTCTAACTCCATCATATTTTAAGAAACTTTTTCTTTCATGAATTTTGCAAATGAGGGTTTGACACTAATCTTAGAAGAAGTTGAACATAAACTTGAACCTAAAGCTAAAGCTTAACTACTACAATTCTAATTTTTTTCCTAATATTAGTTGGTAATCATTAAACAAATCATTCCATAATTGTTTTATGATATTGACATTCTTTTGAGCCAAATCGCCATATAGTATGCCATAATAAAAATAATACCCCTCCATCCTACCTCTCAGGTCCAACACTGAAATGACTACCACAATATGTCCTACTATATGTTAGTAAGAATTAAGCTTCTCCATCATCTACTTTGCCATAACCCAAATCACCTCACTAGAATCAAATATCTAATCAGATATAGCTTTCTTGATCTAGCACATATTGCTAAAGCAATTATGTGAAGTCGGATATTTTGTTTCTGAGAACAACTTAGTAGCTAGCAAAAACTTTGATCTATTATTGTCTTAAGCTTTAGCAGTCATTTCATTCTTCCCTCTCATTAGGTCATTATATGTATGTCATATTGAGGAACATTTTTATAGGATATATGGTAGATTGGATGGAGACTAGATGAGAAGCAATCTAACGTCTAATTTATCTGCTAAAAGATATAAGTTGCTACATGTTTGGTTGGTGAATATGATAATATATTTTATTCATTTTAATTTTACCTCTTAAATAAAACAAATTGGAACTTTGGATAAAATTTTCTAAACTTTTCTTTATTATTAATATCTATATTTACTATGTTCTTATATTATAAATGACAATATACTTGTAGTTTAATATTTATAGATGTAATTGATTACATATTGTTCTTCTAAATGTATAAATACTAATCATGAAGTTTATTTAATATTTATGATTTCACTAACAAAAAAATATATCTTACACATATTTATATATTTTACTTGTTCCCCACAAAAACATTATCAATGGAATGTCTTACCTTTTGGATAAAAACAAGCCCCTGGTATATACCATCAATTTATGAATAATAATTTTGAAGGATTAGAAGCATTTTCTTTAGTATATATAGACGATATTATTATTTCTCTAATAAAGTTAAAGAAGATCATTTACAAAAAGTAAAACATACCCTCCTGCAATGTCAACAGAAAGGATTAATTTTAAGTAAAAAGAAAATTAAGCTAAAAATCGCTCAATTCCAAAATCATCAATCATCATGTCAGAAATCATTGTAGAAAATACTAAAAGTCAATATCATTTTTATCAACAAGAATTAACTTTTTAATCGCTCAATCCCAAAATATGTTATTTGTTTTAATGTTTGGTAGTATGTATTATGATAAATTGGTATTTTTAATATTATTGAATTTTGATTTAATGATTTAATACTAGGAGTTCTTAATATTATATAATGTAAATATTGACAAAAAGGATTATATAATTTAAGAAAATTAAGAGAAAAATAATTTTCTTAATCTCGCAAAACAATCAAAATTAGAACCAATTGAATCAGATTATGAGACAGATTCTCATCTAATTGTATTCTAATATCATTTTCTATATTCTCCATGGTTTAATTAAAGTAATATTAGAGTTGTTTTTATGAGGTTCTAGCTCTGATACCACTTTTATTGCAAGATCAGTTTTTTGTCGTATTTGATTTAATTGTTGTTGTATTTGTTTAAAAAAGTTAATTCTTGTTGATAAAAATGGATTATATCCAAACTCTAGTTTGTCAATATCAAACTGATCCTAAAATAATTCAGCAAAATGAACAAGGACAAATTTGCCAAGGACCAAGAAATTTTTCTTGTGGTATTAGAGCTAGAACCTCATAAAAACAACTATAATATTACTTTAATTAAACCATGGAGAAATAGAAAATGATATTAGAATACAATTAGATGAAATAATGCAATTAATTAATACATTAACCCTCAATTCGAAGGAAATTACAAATCATATTACTAACCAAGATGGAATTATTTAGGGTTATGAATATGATCAAGAACTCCATGTAGATCAACATTAAAAGATCAGGATGAACCTGAGTCTAGTCAATATGGCAAAAAATGAAAAAGAGAAATACCTTTGGACTAAAAAACCTATAGAAATTGACAACTTAAATAAATTTGGATATTATCGAAAAAATAATAAAATTAGAAGGTTTCCTTCTGAATATACACCAAATCATATTACCTTAGGACCAGATGGTGTTTTAAATTTAGACTGTGTAATATCACCTGAAAAATTATTATTAGAATGGTCAAATCGTTTAGCTTAATCATTCAATTAGAAAAACCATTTGAAGGACTCACAAATATTAGTACTTTAAGGAATTTTATTACTTACAAAACTACTAGTATTATACTTAATTTTCTTTTAGATAAAGAAATACGAATCAAAAATATTTCAGCATTTTAAATGCCATAGAACCTATAAAAGCTTTTTAAGTAATCACCAATGAAATTTATAAAGAATTTATTGGTAAAGATATAGCATCTTATAAATAAGAAATTGAAATTGAAGAAAGAAAAAAAAACACTCTCTGGCATTTAAACAATATTATTATATGTAATATTTGTTATCTAGATGAATATATTTGTGAATTTAAAAAATATTATTATAAATTAACCTATCCTGAACAAAAATGTATATTCAAATATTTATTCAAAAATTACCTTATCCTATAAATAGAACATTCGAGGAAACTTTTTTGAAAAACCAAGCCATTAATTTAGTTGCATATAATCTAGGTGGTGCTATCACCATTACAAAGGAAGTGTTAGCTCAAAAATGTTTAGAAGCAAAATTATAAAAAAAATTAAGACATACAGAAACTCAATTATGCTATTCAAAATATTCTGAAATACCACAACAATATGGATGTGATTTACCTAGAAAAGCAAAATTAAAAATCTCACATTGGGAAAAATATCTGAAATGGAAAATTATACAAAATGGAAAAAATACCCGAAAAAATTCCCCTCTCAACGATTCTTTCGACAAAAAAATTATCGACAATATAATTCTAAGAAAAAATTTTGCCCTCAAAATAAAAAACAATGTCGATGTTGGCTTTATAAGGAAGAAGGGCATTATGCAAACAATTGCCCAAAATGAAATCAAAAAAATTTAAAGAGGAAGTTAATTTTCTTAATCTCGCAAAACAATCAAAATTAGAACCAATTGAATCAGATTATGAGACAGATTCCACTATTACTCCACTCTATCAATATGAATCACAAAGGTCAGAATCAACAATTGAATCCGAATGCAACCTTTATTCAAGTGATAATTCAGAATAAAAAATCAAATGCATATATAGATACCGGAGCTACAATTTGTATAGCTTTAAAAACATTATTTAATAATTGGAAAAAATTAAATAAACCCCTTCAAATAAAAATTACCGATGGAAGTATCAAATCTATTTGGTAAGTTATTATAATAATAATATTATTGAAAATTATACATTTATCGTCCCATCCATTTATCAACAAGAATCTAGATTACCATTAATTTTAGGTAATAATTTTCTTAAATTATAGAATCCCTTTTGTCAATATTTACATTATATAACATTAAGAACTCCTAATATTAAATCATTAAATCAAAATTCAATAATATTAAAAATACCAATTTATCATAATACATACTACCAAACATTAAAACAAATAACAGAAAAACTAAATTACCTACACTTCTATCTTCTCAACAATATTTCTTTGCAAAATGAAATTGAAACATTAATAGAACATGTTTGTAGTGAAAACCTATTAGATCCTCTAAAAGTACAAATAATCAATTAATTGAAATAAAATTAAAGGATTTTACACAAGAAATAAATATTTGAAATAATATCCCTTATACTCCAAATGATGTACAAGAATTCATAATAGAATGCACAGAACTATTACAAAAACAATGAATTTCACCCAGTACCAGTAAACATTCATCTCCAGCATTTTATGTAAATAATCATTCATAATAAAAAAGAGGTAAAAGGCAAATGGTCATTAACTATAAAAAATTAAATGAAGCAACAAAAGGAGATGCTTATAAATTACCTCGAAAAGACTATATTCTAAATTAATTAAAAGGACACCATTGGTTTACAACTTTAGATGCAAAATCAGGTTATTGGCAATTACGATTACATAATAATACAAAACCTTTAACAGCTTTTACTTGTCCCCCACAAAAACATTATCAATGGAATGTTTTACCTTTTGGATTAAAACAAGCCCCTAGTATATAAAAACGATTTATGGTTAATAATTTTGAAGGATTAGAAGCATTTTCTGTAGTATATATAGATGATATTATTATTTTCTCTAATAAAGATAAAGAATATCATTTACAAAAAGTAAAACATATCCTCCTATGATGTCAATAGAAAGAATTAATTTTAAGTAAAAAGAAAATTAAGTTAGAACAACAAAATATTGAATATCTAGGAATTCAAATCTCTAAAGGAATCAATATTCTTTTCATATCAATTATATATCCTCTTCTGCTAACAGTCTTGCAGATATATTAGTCAGAGAATGGAAACAGCTATAGCAAGCCTGAAGGATTCATTAAATAAAAAGGAAGCAGAATTAATGGATTTACAACAACAAGTAAGCAATGTTATAAAGGAAATACAAAACTAATAGATAACATAAATAAACATGGCTGAACATAATAAACACTAAGTATTATTTGCATAATAAATGATGAAAGAAGAGTCTTAGAATGCATGCCTATATTTTATATAAGCACACGTTGCCCTTCAATCAATAAAATTGTGAAAAATGTGCAGTATTATAAATAAGAAATTGTGATTTTTTATATTACAAAATAAATACTTTCTTCTTCTTTTTTAATATAAAATTCAAGTAGAGAAATAATTTTATTGGGAAAAAGAAAACTTGTAGTAAATGTAGCTAATAAGTTAGAAAGTAAAAAAAAAGGAAGGCCATAAGAAGATGAATGAAATTAAGAGTAAATTAAGAAAATGAACCTAAACATTGATTTATTGGTGAAAGATAATGAATTGGGATTATTTTTCATTAATTGAGTTTTTTATTTCTTGTGATTTATACATATGCCATTATGAATTATAATATGAAAAATAGTTGATTAAATATTTGCATATTTTTTAAGAAAGTAATAGTTGCATATTATCTCTTATATTTCATGTAATGAACAACTTGTAATTGTACCTACATTGAAATAAAATATGTTTTAGGTTATTTAATATCTTTTTAATCTTGTTATAATGTAATATAAATGTTGGATATGGATGGAATTTAAAAAGGGGTATATTACATTTTTTAAAATTTAAAAATTTTTAGAAACTAAATGATTAATTGTATAAATAGATGAATTTATTTTGAATGAATATATGACAATCACATAAGCATAATAATTGTAAAGAGTTAAGAGAGTGATAGAGTGTGTAAACATAATTTTACAATAGTTTGAGATGACAATGATCTTTGCCCATATTCACTTCTTAATTAGATTAACTTGGAATTTTCAATATCTTTTTCTTTCAACAAGGTGAAGAAAAATCTTTGCGCATTTTTTTATCATAAGAAAAGAGGAATCTTTATACACTTCTTCTTGATGGGGGAAAAAATCTCAATCTTTACTACCTAACAAAAGCTTAAAAAATCCCCCAACTTGGACAAAACTCAAATGAATTATCATATGCTCACTTTTTTTTATATTAATCAATGTCAATCACATGAGTGCACATTTGCTTTAAATGCTCATTAACTCTCCTTGTTGTAATGATATTCAATAAACCAATTTTGAACTATTGATAACCATAACAAACTCAGATATTTATTATATGTATAATTAGTTATTATAATTTTTAGTTTTTGGAAAGCTAAATTGACGTAACTTTATATTCGATCAACTAACGTCCCCTTCGATTGGCCTATCAATCTACTAATATAACAATCAATGTTTATGAATTAGAAAATAGACTATTTTGAAACCTTTTACAACTTTTATCATAAAATGGTTTAGTGGAATTATACCTTTTTTTAGTTATACTATTGTATTTTTAAAATAATTTAAAGACTCAAGACCTTTTTCTATAATGATGTTCTAAAAATAATTTAAAGACTCAAAATCTTTTCATAGGTCTGCCTATCTCTCATATTGGTCAACTTAAATCATTTAAACTTTGTTTCAAATATTATGTTTACTTTTAAAATTGAACTTAACTTTTTGTCTGAAACTGAATTCAAAACCTATTTTATAAGTTTCCTAAATACTATTTTATAGGACCAAGATGATTTTATTTTAAAAATAAAACCAAAATTACTCTGGTTAATTTCAAAATGTAGGTTTTAGGATAAAACAATAATATGATCATACATATTAAACCCCTAAAGCATTAAAATGACCAAAATAAGGGTAGAATCAATATTTTCTTAAAAACTGAAATAAAATGTATATTAGTAATGGAAAATGAAGCTTGCTATAAAGCATACATCTATTAGAGGCAAATTTGGTAGAGAAATCACAATAAGACATTAAGTCTAAAACTTGGGACAACAATCTAAATATGGAAGTAGAATATATATTTGGAATAAAAACCATTCTCTCAACCCCATTTAAATTGAATGAGTTATTAAGTCACTAAATCTAGAAGCATAAATCCATTCTCCACTAAGTCATATATAACTTCCAACTCACTAGAAGGTAATGACCACTTTTACAAAGTGGATTTTTTTAGCTAGGGGTGAGTTTAATGGACTAGAATATGTTCCCTTATTTCTTTCAGTAAATTTGTTAAAAGGGCGCTTGTTTGAATTATTTTTCCATCAAAGATGTTCAGGTTCCTTTCTCTCGACAAGCAGTAGACTATTAAACTCAATAACATTTCATAGATTAAGAATTATTTTCCTTGCTTTTGACTCAACTGTTGAATTAGTTCTTGTCAGTTAAAAGAAGGAGATATGGTGTTGTAAAGGGATTGTATTCTATGCCAAATAGATTTAGGGACAAGATAGTAGAAGAACTAATGTTGGATTATTAGTTATAAGTGTAGAGAATACAAACATCTGGGATGCTTAGGAACTTGCTTAGCCTATCTAATGTGCTTAGCTTTCCTTTGATGGTTGTTTAAAGGATTAAGAAGGGCCTAGCCTAAGCATATTTGAACCACTATAGCTTATTCAATCCTACTTTAAAAGCATGGTCACTATTAAATGTCTTGTAAGATGCATTAATAAATTTATTCAAACTATGCTTGTTCTAGAGTATATTATCCTCAATTCTAGCATTTAAAGGCACATCCAAAACTTAGTTTGTGAGTAATGAAGAAGGCAAATAAGAGAACCATTAAGCTATGTTAAGCGCTTTTTTAAATATGGGCTTATCAAGAATGTCTCTCTTAGGAAACTAGGTACATCAATCATGCTCAAAGGCGCAAGTACAGACTATTTGTCATGCCAAAAGAAAGAGAAACACCCATTGCCAATCCTGTGCTGAGTAGATATTTTTTACTACTTCCATTAGCTTGATTAGTTAAACATGGTCTAAAAGGAGTCATGTTTTAGTTTAATAGACTATAAGATTTTGTTCCTAAGATAGTGTGTATGTAGAAATTTAGCCCAAAGGCTACTTATCTATAAACAACCTCTATATTCTCTTAAACATAAGAACTTTATTAGTGGTTCTAAAAGCAAACTTTTGCTAAGCATAGTTCTTTCCATTTAACTTTTATTAAAACATGCCTATTTAAACAACTGAATTATGAAACTTTCTCATGATACTTTCTATGTATTTAATTATGTTAATGAGGAAGAAAATATGTGCTAATTGATAAGCATACAAGCTAACTAATACTAAATTAATTAGTTATACTATTCCAATCAATGTTTAATTTTTGTTGCACTAACTTGAAGTTTTTCTTTGAATTCTTTCAATGAGAGGTTTGAAATCTAAGGATGAAGGTCTTTTTAGTAGAGATATGAATGATAAGATAGAGGATAGGAGGATACACTACCTTTAAACCTATTAAGATAGTATTAAAATAACTTGTAGGAACTGTTTCAACTCTAGTCATCAATCTTCTCACTAGCTAAAGTAGCCTCTTTATATTGGATATGATTTAATTTGTAAATTAACTAAGGCTGAGAAGAAGCATTCTGTATATTTATCTTAGTAGCAACTTCACTATATAGGGCATTCCCCATATTTACCACCATAGTCTTCGCATATTCCTTTTTAGAGCTCCTAGCTTCTGCTTCCATATTCATTAACTCTGGGAAGTTTCCTATTACAAGCTTCCTTCTAGTGGGGTATCACTTTTGTTGAAGAGGAGATATATGGTCTTTAGGAGTAAGAGACCCTTACCTCATCCTCAAAGAGATTTTCCTCCATCATCAATTCTTATAAAGGGAGTAAAATCTTGGAGACTCTTATAACTATTAGTGAGGAAATATATCCTACCATAATTTACTATCTTCAAAGAAGATGCAACCTCATCTAGGAACAAGGGTTTTTTAATGCAACTAGTAAGATGATTAATCTCTTTTATAGTCTAATATTAATCAAACTTTGCTTGCAATTTAGTAAGTTATTCCTAGGTCTCCACTTTTTGATGACTATTGGCTTGTTGTTGAAGACCTATAGTTTTGTTCCAATAACCTTTTGAGCTTGATAAGGTGTGTTAAACATGAAGAAGAACAAATTATCCTAATTGACAGGTACTTCTGTAAGATAAAGTTCCTTACAATTCTTTTGAGCCCATATATTTAAAGAAATAAAAGGAGGTATCTTTTCTACGAGGTATCTTTTCTATGAAGAAGCTAATCATAGTGACCTCCTACCTGGTGATACCTACCTTTAAAATATCAAGACTTGGAGCCACTATTGTTTTGTATTCAATTGAGGTGTGGATAGAAATACGGTTTCAAGGAGGGGGAAGAATCCTTTACTACTTAAGTCCAAGTTTGCTGGTAAGAGGGTTTACAAGAATCATTAGAGGTCAGAGAAGGATTCAGGGCCTTAAAGGAGGAAGGACTAAAGAGGGTTAGAGTGACAATAGAGAGGAAACATCATGAAAAGTTCTCTAATGAGGAAAGAAGCACACTATTTGACATTACTAAAAAAGGAAAAAGCACCAAGGAAAAGTAAAAGGATAAAAAATTGAAAAAAAAACTAGGAGGGAAGAAAATGGAAAGAAAGGAGTACGAAGAACAGATAAGTAACTGAGCTAAAGGAAGGAAGCTAAGAATAGTTAAGAATACAGAGAAGGGAATCAATAGAATGCAAGGAGACTAAGAGAGAAGACTAAAGTGTCAAGTGAGGAAGTAGAAGGGAAGAGAGAAGAAAAAATAAAGTAAAGGAGACTAAGAGATTAGCTATTAGGGAAGAAGGAGCCTATAAATAGTAGAGAATGAAATAGTTCACAAAAAGGAAGAGTTTGGACAATTAGGAAGTTGGCCATGAGAAAGAAATAAGAGAGAAGCAAGAGCTTCTCTCTCTAGAATCAAAGCAGTAAGTAAAATGCATAAATATTATGTCTTGGCATAAATAAAATGAAAATATATTATATCTTCTTTGTTCTTAATTTGATTGACTTATTCTTTAATTTTATTATTTGGAAGTTCATGAATTATCTTGATTGCTTCATTTTAGCTTTAGTTATCTCTTAATAATCCACCTTTCGCGATAATGTTCACAATGTGTCCCATTTGATCATTCATCTTATAAATCTCCATAATTCACATTAGATTGTATAAATTATTGATTAATATCTTTGAATAAAAATATAGGATAAATTATATTTTGTTATCATCAAAGCATATATTAGAACTTCTTTAGTTCAATAATCTTCCCCTTTTTAGTGATAACAAGATATAATATGATATTTAGGTAAATTAATGAAATTGATACTAATTGCACATAACTTCTACCTGTATGAATATGTAATTACCCTTAATCTATGCATCTTTAATTGATCAAATCTACACTTTTAAATATGAAGACCAATAAATTTTCCATTCAAGGAATAATTTAGCCAAGTATGATAATCAAGTAATGAAGAAAGAAAGATTAACATGATCAAATGGCATACACACAACTTAAGTGACATAATAGTATATCAAAAATATTACTATCATATACAAATATGTTAAAAATTAGTATGCTATAATCTATGTAATCATAAATGAAATACATATTTGAAAATGTATCCTGATTAGCAATATCACCATCCTTAAATGCATCCCATATATATATATATGTATCCCTTTTTTTTAATAACATAAAAATGACAAAAAAGATAATTATAATTGATTTAAGAGTTAAAGGTAATGGAGAATGGAGAAATTTAAATAATACTTCAAACAAATCAGTGCGATATCTTAAAGTGAGTTGATCTTGCCTAGGCATGACAATAAGTTGGGTCAGGCTAGATCTACCCCCAATTAATGTAGCCTAACTCCCTCATAAGGTAGCCTAAGTTGGGCTTGAAGCCTAATTAAGCTAGAAACTGCTTGGGCTACTATAAAATATTATCATATTCAGGCTAGGATTAGGTCATTTAGGCCACTCCCTTATGCTTAAAATCCACTCAATTCAAGCTTGACCTGTTAACATCAAGGGATTGGATACAAATTTTCATGCCTAATATAGCCTTAGAGTAGCTTGAGTTATGAGCGTATATGAGCTAAAGTCTTGTCTAATAATTCAATATACAAGGTCGCAGCTAAAATAAATTTATGTAGAGTTTGGAAAGATCAATTGGATGGAGTAACCTAATCGGTACTCTCGTCATTGAAGTGCATCTCTATAGTATAACTCTAATTTATTTGATGAAGTATCATCATTGGGAGGATCCTCTTGTTAATCATCATACTTTTAATGTTATTTTGATTATTGTCTCTACTATTTCTTAAGCATATAAGTCATGACTCTATTGAAAAATTAAAGTTTATTAGTTTTAAGATAAAAATTATTAAATTACAACAAAAATACTTGTAATCATAATAGGGAATTTGTAAATGCTTATAGACGAGACCAAAGATAGAAGCATAAGTCATTTTAATGCTTCTTCTTGACATTTATGAAATAGAATATGTTGTAAAAGATGAAGTGGACAAGATTGATTCTTTCACTTATTATAAGCATGGAAAGAAACCATAAGTCATTATATGCTAAATCAATAATATATCCATTAGATAAATAAAGGTATAATTAATAAAGAGATGTTAAAACCTAATTGAAGTATAAAAGTCTCTAAATTCCTTGGAATTTCTACGAACTTGACCGATTGGAGGTTTGTTAAAAATAACGTTGACTTGAATAAAAAATGAAATGAGACAAAAGGCTTATTGGATAAATGCTTGGTCAAGAAATCATATTGTGTAACTCATTCAAGAATGGGGATAACAAAAATGTCAATAGGAACTTATGGAGTAAAAAGGATCTTTATGTTATGAACATAGGAAATGAAAAACTCCTATAGTACCTTACTTGCCATCTTTAATATTATAGTGGAAAAGTATCACATTAGTAAGGTTGATCTTATAGTTATTTAAGAGAAAAGAATCCTAACTCTAATAAATGAAATGGAAAACAAGCCCCTAAGCCTTATAAAATCCAATGAATTGGGATGGATAACCTTATTTAGGTGAATTTCTTGAGAAATATAAGCTTGAAACTCAAGAAAATTAGTATTAAAATAAGCATTCTTCTTAATGGATTGAGAATTAAAAAGAGGAGAAGTAGTGAACGAGATCTAGCTTTATGAGTCCTACTGAAATTCTAGACTCTTGCAAAAGGGGAAATGGTCATATGATGAAGACTACTAAAAGCTCCCACTTGTAAGGAGGATCTTAAAGCTCTATTAGAGAAGTGATGTAGGATCTTAAAGCTCCAAGAAACGATTGGATCCTAAATTCTCTTTATAAAAGGGTAAAGAGTGTAGGATAATGATTAATCAACACCCTACAAGAAAAACATGCTTCTATATAATCATCCAAACTACAATAAGCTACAATATGACTTAGTTGGTCTCAAAATATGTCAAAATCTTATCAATTTTATTTTAAAGTAAGTTAAAACCACTCAAGTTATGTAAAACAATTCAAAAAGTTCATAAAATTTAGAATTTTGACTAAAAAGTGTTAAAACAATTGAAAAATGAAAATATGCCACTTTAATCACAAAAATGTTAAATTTCGACATCATTTTTACAAAAATAAGAAGTTTAATATGATTTTAACAAAATTCAACGACTATCACAAAATCCCTATTTTTTGACTATTTGCAAAATTTGAAATCAACGCATATTTGGACAACTTTAAGTATAATTAAGAGTAAAAAAATTAAAACTAATCTTAATTTCATTAATCAATCACTAATTTAACATAATGTTATGAAATTCTTCACAAAATTGAAGAAAATCAAAATGACAAAAATGACAAAAATTTCAATTTGAAGCATAAATTATATAATTTTGGAGGATTGATCTTTTAAATAAGTTTTAAAACATAAAACTATAAAAAATTGGTAGCGCGTTGTAACACTACATAAAATAAACTAGACTACTATAACAGTGGTGAGTCTAGGTCGATCCCACAGAGAGTGTGTGTAAAGCTTTCGAAATGAAATTAATCAGTGTTTAGTTTTAGGGGATTTTGGTTTGAAAAATAAGAAAATAAAATAAAGCTAAACTAAATAACAAAAGCAAACTAAAAATAAATAAAATATGATGAAAGTAGGAAAGTCAGTAGGGACCCAGTTCTTTGGTTTAATCTCAAGCTACGCCCAATTAACAATATTTAAATGATTTGATGTTCTTAAACCTCTCCTAAAAACTATTAATAGTGGATTAATCTATTAACTTGAGTTTTTCCTTAGGTTTTGTTTAATTAAGATACGATCGTTAATTAAACCTAACTACTAAATAACCTAGGATACGATCTCTATATTTAATTAGACAATAGCATTACAAATTAGGTAAATCGATTAATCAAGGTAACAACAACATGCGATGCGTCATTTAACCTAGGTTATGTTATCCCTACTGATTACAAACCATTAGTCGCTACAAATGAATTTCAAAATAACAATTATGGATTATATTGAATATTCTAGCAATGGGTTTGTAATAAATCATCCAATGAACGCATTAAAATCATCATTTCACAATACCCAAACAATAATCGTTGGATAACATAAGTAATTTCTAAAGAGAGAAAGAAACAAAAAAATAATGAAAGGAATGCTTAACCGGGTCATCGGTATGGATGTTGCCTCCGAACTAGTGTCGAGAAGCTACCCCTCCATAAGTCTCTCACGGTTGAGACCTTTGCCCCTTCCCTTCATTAAAACTAAGATCCCCCAAGAAAAATTGCTTGAGCCCCCAAAACATCCCCAAAGGAAACCCCCATATTTTTTTAAAACCAACCCTTGAACCCCTGTCCCATTTCTGCATTTTTATTCTTATAGCCCAACGTCTTCATTTTTCTTTTAGCCTAATGTCTACGTTTTTCTTTTTCCACACGTCTATGTTCCATCTCTTGGCTATGCTGCCGTTTTACTTCATATGGTGTTGCATTTTGGTCCTCCTTGGTTATCTACATTCACTTCTGTTTTGGTCCTCTTTTATCCACCTATTGCATTGCTTTCTTCTTCTACGTATTGCTCTCACTATGCTACCGTTTAGCTCCTCCTTGCCTATCCACCTATATTATAGCCATCCATCATCCAACCATAACTCTGCACACTTCTCTTATAATAAATTACCAAGGTATTATTATAAATTACCAAATCCATGCATAGCTTTCGCCGTGAGCAATATAGCTTGGTTCTTTCTTCTTTGTGTTTTCATTTTCTTGTCTCCTTCTTGCCTTTTTATTGAGTGCAAGTTCTAATCTATTTTAAACTCTCAAAATACCGATTGGGTTATGAGTGTAGTATAAGAGGTTTTGATCTCTCAAGGAATTGGTGAACTAATCGAGTTCTAAGTTATCTAAGGCCTAAAAGAAAATTAAATAAAAATAAAAATCAAACAGAAAAGTGAACAATCGGATATGGAATGATTGAAACTGAAGTTGTAAAATTTAAACAAAGTAATCAAATTTGAGTAATACCAAATTGACAATAGGAATCACATAAGAAAAGTTTCCAAATTATGAGAGAGGAGATTTTTCCTATCATTAATGCTAATGTAGTCATTTATGTGTTATTGTGGTGTCAGTTCTAGACTATCACAGGGTGGATTACTTTCTTTTAAGTTATAATCATTGAACCCTAAATCATAAACCCTAATTAAATTATGGAATTTTCAATCTCTCAATTAACAAAAGACCTACAACTCTAATTAGATCTTAAGCCTCTAATAGACTATTGGGTCTCGTATAAGATCTCTTTCTGCACAATAATCGATATGATTAATCATGTGGTCTATTGGATTGCCTAACTATTACTAGCCCAATCCAATCATTTTTATTTGGTTCACTCTCTCAGTTTATTACCGAAATATGCAAGTATTGCAATTAATCACAACACTCAATCAAAATAACACAAAATGACTATATTAACATTGAATCAAGTTCAAATCTTGAAGAAAAGTTAGAATATCATAATCAAACACAAATCCACAAACATATTCATATCCATAATAATATTCAATGAAAAAGAATACAAAGATGAAAGAGATACATACGGAAAGGGGATCGAGAGGCCTCGGGAAAGTAGCAGCCACGAAGACCTGCCTCTTTCTCCTTTTCTTCCTCTTATCTCTCTCTTCTTTCTCTCTCCTTGAAGCTTTCCTAAGATGGCATAAATGGACGCTCTTTTAGGGTTTCTTTATCAACCCTTTTATAGGTTTTTTTTAATTTGGGCAACCCTAGGGATTTTTTTGAGTTCTAAAGGTTTGAGAAGTCCCTCAAAAATTTAATTTTGGAAGGCTATCCACGTGTTCTATTATGCAGGCCATGATTATGGCCTATAGTGCCATGACCGTAGCCCCTGAATGAGCCTTCTGTCATGATAGTGGGAGATAGAGCCTCGATCGTGGCTTGTTTCACCTACTTCTATCACGATCATGGCTTACTAGTCACGATCATGGGCTTTTGTTTTAGTTTGGGCCTCCTCCGTTCTTTGATTAGCCCTGAAACAGTAGCAAACTCATCAAGGCATCTCAAACACACGAAATTGAAGCTTAAAAGTGTTCTCTAACGCATCAAACACTCAAAACACAACTATCTAAATAAATAACTGAAACCTAACCTAAACATGCATTAATAATTTAATTTAACTACTAAACACATACTAAACTACCCACTAAAACATTATATAGTCTACGAATATCAACATCCCCACACTTAAACGTTTGCTTGTCCTCAAGCAAAAATAAAGTAAGTAAAACACACAACATATAAAAAAAGTAGGTAATGCAGTAATGAGACAATGGCATTCAAATTCTCAAAACTAATTTAACTTCGAACACAATCTCTCAAGTTATTCCAACTTATTAACTTATGAAACCTGCATCTCAATACTTTGGACTAAATATACAACTAATCCAGACCTTAAATGTTAATTTTATTCAAGTTTATCACTTGCACACACACATTGATAATTATTTAGTCAATAAAAAATGTAACCATGCCTTAAGTATGTTTTCATGAAAATTCAAGTTGTTCACCAAGATCGGTAGATTTTATTTCACAAAACACTGTTTTTGTTAATTTTGGTTGACATGAACCTAGCCTTTTATGCGAAGGCAAACATTTGTGATGAATGTCGATCCGGTTACTCAACTAGGACATATTTTTTTAAATAGCTTGATTGGAATGTCATATAGCTTTTAGATGCGAAGGCACACATTTGTGATACATGTCGATCCGGTTACACAGCTACATCACATTCTCAAATGGCTACTAGTTTTATTTATAACCCAAAGGCTAGCGGAATAGTTATTTTCTTATGATTTACACTTTTTTTAACTATTATTATTTAACTCATTTCTTTAGCTAGTAATTCTCATAAAAAGGTACTAACAAAGCTACTTATTCGATAGGCCTAAAATTATAAATGAATGTGACAAATTTCTAGGGTGAATAAACTAACATCATAACCTAATTAACATATATATTTCTCTAAAGTAACCTGGGTTACTAATTTCATGAGCTAATGAATCTTCGCAACCTAAAAGACTATGTTCAAAGTTAAATCAAATCTGTTAACTCCTAGTCATTGACACATTCACACAAATCACATCATGCATCCTAAACAAACTAATAAACGATATGCAAAATTCACATTCAAAATAAAAGTATATATACACACAACGTAACCCTCCCATAGTCAGACAACACATTGTCTTTAATGTGAGAAGAACAACCAAAAACACATAAGGTGGGAATAAACATAACATAAAAACATAAGAAAAACATAAAGAAAAAATTGAAAACAGAAAGGGTTAGAACATAAAACCTTCAAGGTGAAGGAGGTGGTGATGACGATAGTGTTAAGACCAAATCCGTTTGACACCTGAGATTATTGTCCTATCTTATAATTGCTTAAAGAGAGTAAGAGAATTAGTAATCCCAAACCATTTCAAATCATTAAAATTTTATTTTTAAAATTCAAAACAAATCTAACTTCACGCAAAAATTTAAATCTAACTACTAAACGTGCTAATTTATGGTCATTAACTTGACCTTGCATCCTTTAAAAACTCAACCAAAATCAATTATGAGTGGCTTACTACCACCCATGTCTCCCAATTTCAGCTTTGTAGCTCATAAATAAGCTACATGTTGAGAGATAATGAAAAGGACATAATCTATCAAATTAAGGAAACCTAATAAGCTTAGTAATGTACTTTACAGCAACCAACTGTCAACAAAATAGGGAATAACAAAACTCCCTGAATCTGCTATTGGATACAACAATTTTCCCTATATGAGGGTGATATTTTCTTGTTCTTCTTCAGTCACCCTCATCTCCTCTTCAGCTTCCACTTCATGAATAGAGATTTTCTTATATGCTTCAAGCTTTATGTTCGTTGTCATTTGTTCTTCGTCCTTTTTTCCTTAGAAGATTCAAACATATCAATTCTCCTAAATGAGTTACTCTCCTTCGGATTCTTGAATACCTTGTTCATTATAAATTTCACTTATTCATCTCCAATCTGAAGGATGAGGTTGTCTACATGGACATCAATAAAAGCTTTTCTGATGGTAAAAAATGGTAAGCCAAGGATTAGCAGACAATTTTGATCATCTTCAAAGTCTAACACGACAAAATCCACAGGGACGATACACTTGTCTACTTTTACAAGTATATCCTCCACCAAGCCTAACAATTTCTTAATTGATTGGTCTGACAATTAAATAAGCACAGAAGTTGGTTTCATACCTCCCATCCTTAATTTCTTAAAAATTGACAAAGGCATAAGGTTAATATATGTACCTAAGTCACATAAACATTTTAAAATCGTTAAGTTACCAAATAAACAGGGTATTGTAAAACTCCCTAGATCTGTCAATGGTAGAGACATGTGGTTAGTAATTAAGGAGCTCTGTTAGGGCTACCAACTGATTATCATCCCAAGTCCACTTGTTTGAGAATAAGTCCCTAAGAAATTTTACGTGCGTGGGTGTGCTCTTCAAAGTTTCCACAACAGGTAAGGTAATTTTTAATTTCTTTAGCTTTTCTCCAGACCTTGCAAATTGGGTATCCAATTTGTTCTGTTGGAGTCTTTGTGGAAATGGTATTTTTGGTGTACAAGGTAGAGGAGGAATGTATAGAGGGTCCTTATTCGTTTCTTCATCCTTTTTATGCTTCTCTTGGCCTTCTACAAGGCAAGTTTCAATTGTTCTATCTGTTGATTCTCTTAACTCTTCCCCACTACCAAGTGTGATCATCTTACGTGGCTTTATTGAATTTACTTTCATATTGTGTAGACAATTTTCCACACTTCTCTTATAAAATTTACTAAAAATTTGTCTCATTCAAACCTATATGTTGTGAATAGAAGAGGCATGGTCTTTCGTTACTAGCTTAAACTTCTCTTCCAGTCTCTTCTGGGCCTTTTCTATGTTCACGAGCTTATCTAGGATCTTGTCCACTTTAAAATCCCATTAACTGGACTCATCTTGCTGAAATCTTAATACGTTTTGATGTCCCATACGAGTCCTTACATTGTTATACCAATAAAAATTTAGGTGGTCCTGCCACCTCCGATTGTACGTGTTCAAATAAAGATGATGACTTCCCCAACTAAATTGTGCTTCATTGAATTCCGCAAAGGTACCTTGCTCCCTATAATATATATCCTCCATTATCATTCCTTCTTTCTCTTTTTAGCATTTAGCTTTTCATATATCTCATTCTTACTTTATGGTGCCTTGATGTCTCTCAACTTTAAGCCCGAAACTTCCTTCTCTTCACTTTTTTTAATATATATATTTCTTGTAATTGGGTACCAAAATCATAAGAAAGGGTAACAACTCCTTAGACTAACAGAATTAAAGAAATCCTATAACTTCCAAGCAACGACGCAAACAACTTGTTGAGTGCAAGTTTTAATCTATTTAAAGCCATTAAAATATCGCAAGCACATGGGTCGCGAGTGTAGTATAAGAGGTGTCGATCCCTCGAGGAGTTAGTGAACTAATCAAATTCTAAGTTTTCTAAGGCCTAAAAGAAAATTATGTGAAAATAAAAATCAAATAGAAAAGTGAACAATTGGATATGGAATGGCCGAAATTGAAGTGGTAAAATTAAAACAAAGAAATCAAATTTGAGCAGCACCAAATTGACAATGGGAATCAAACAAGAAGATTTTCCAAATTATGAAAGGGGATTTTTCCTATCATCAATGCTAATTTAGTCATTTATGTGTTATTGTGGTGTCGGTTCTAGACTATCGTAGGATTAATTACTCTTTCTCGAGTTATAGTCATTGAACCCTATATCACAAACCCTAATTCAATTATGGAATTTGCAATCTCTTAATTAATAAACGAACCATAACTCTAATTAGATTTTAAGCCCTCTAATAAACTACCGGATCTCACATGAGATCTCTCTCTATACAATAACCGATATGATTAATCATGTGGTCTATTGTATCATTTAACTCTCATTAATCCAACCCAATCATTTTTATTTAGTTCACCCTCTCATTTTATTACCGAAATATGCAAGTTTGGCAATTAATCATAACTCCCAATCAAAATAACACAAAAAAGGATTATATTAACATTGAATTAAGTTTAATTCCCAAAGGAAAGTTAGAACATGATGCTCAAACCCAAATCCATAAACATATTCATATCCATCTTAATATTCAAAGAAAAAGAATACAAATATGAAGGAGAAACACGTGGAAAGGTGATCGGGATGCCTCGGGAAAGTAACAGCCATAAAGATTCGCTTCTTTCTCCTCTTCTTCCTCTTCTCTCTCTCTTCTTTCTCTCTCCTTGAAGCTTTCCCAATATGGCATAAATGGAGGCCTTTTGAGGGTTTCTTTATATCTTTTATAGGTTTTTTCTAATTTGGGCAACCTTAGGGCCTTTTTTAAGTCCAAAATGTTTTTAAAGTCCCTCGAAAATTTTAGTCGAGAAGGCTGTCCGTGTGTTTTATCGTACAAACCATGATCGTGGCCTATAGTGCCATGATTATGGCCCTTGAATGAGCCTTCTATCATGATCGTGGTAAATAAGGCCACGATCTATAATGCCATAATCATGGCCCTTAAATGAGCCTTCTGTGATGATCATGGTAAATAGGACCACGACTATGGCTTGTTTTAAGTGTTTCTATCATAACCGTGCTTTACTGACTATAATCATAGGCCTTTATTTTGGTTCAAGTCTCCTCCGAAACTCCTTCGTTTTTTGATATTAGCCCTGAAACACTAGAAAACTCATCAAGGCATCTCAAATACACAAAATTGAAGCTCAAAAGTGTTCTCTAACCTACCAAACACTCAAAACATAAGTATCTAACTAAATAACTGAAACTTAACCTAAACATGCATTAATAATTCAATTTAACTGCTAAGTACAAACTAAACTTCGCACTAAAACATTATATAGTCTACAACTATCACTTTTAATTTTCTTCTTCTTCCTCCACGAAGACAAGTGAGTATTAATCTTCAGAAAATGGCCCAAATATTATGCCTTTGACTCACTTTAGCTCATTTACTTCCAAATTGTGCCTAAAACTACATACGAGTCAAATTGAGTATGTTAAGCAATTTCATGTCATTAATCGCTAAGTGTTATGGAATAATTATATAATCAATTAAGCATATGTCAATTTTCCCCACACTTAGCCTTTGGTCGTCCTAGGGAAAAACATCAAAATTAAGCTTATAGACCTAAAAAATTTACTCAATTCCCATATGTTCCAAGAATATCTAATCATAAGCAAACTGTCAAACACATAGAAAGATGATTGACTTTCAAAAACATAGTAAGAACTTAACATCCCATCCTTTTACTCATGATCAATAAATATTCAATACCTTTAAAAATTGAGCAATCTAATGGTAGACTTGGAAAATGTTTTAAACTAAAATATATCCATGAGTACACTGAATATCATTCACATTCAAGATATTCCACAACTTTTCATATCATTTCGTTCCTCCATAACTAAAATTCACGTGCAAAATCATGGATCAAAAGATTTTTCAAGGTTATAATGTGGGCAAAGGTAAGGTGAGATGTATTTGGGTTAAGTAGCATGAAAACCATTAAAGCTAGTGAAACAAAAGCAACACCCATTGTGATATCAAGTGCACAAGTTAAAATTCGTTTAGAACTGGGTACCGTTAACTATGATGAATGCAACAATTATATTTCCCAACTCCAATTCGAGCTCTCATACCATAAATCACATGAAGCATAACCAACTAGAAGGAATCACTCGTACAATTGGTGACAACAATACCTTGAAACTATAATGAGTGAACCTTCCAAGACAACATCTACCTCATATCTAACATACTCAAATAACCGATTCAATACAACTTTAGGAGGAAAGATTAATCAGAAATGACTTTTCAATACATATGCACTTCCTCCTTGATACATTTATTTAAACATTTTTTCTTTTTCTTCTTTTCATTTTTTCATTTTTTATAAACATTAAAAGAAACTACATTATCATGGGAATTTCAAAGATATGATATAAATAGCTTCCTAACATTATAGCCAACCCATACATATGTACACCCCCAAACTTATACTTTTGTGCATCTATAATCTCAACAATCATACATGCTCCTCTAGCTTTACAGCTTGGGTAAGACATTTGGTTAAGTTTAATAGCATGTAATGTGGTTAGTACATAAAGAATAGGTAAATAAAGCCCAAAGGGGCTTAATAAGGGAAAAATCATGTCAATAGGGTAGGCTATTTGGCTAATGTAGCTTATGAAACAAAGAATGCCTAATCATCTTCATGTTAATGTATGTGAGAAAAATGTGGTCTCGAATAGAAAATCAAAACAAAGTTAGGATGTACATGTCATGAAGGTCACACATAAACAAAGACAATAAGATTGATATGGATGTGTCAGTCTAATAAAGCTCAAAATCTTACTAGCTTTGTCTACCAATAGTCACTACTCTTCTAAAGATAATGCATATCGACCAATCACAAAAGTAAAATTCTATGCTCAAGTTGCCATGAAATTCTCTAGTTAATTCATTCTCTACTCATGACTATATAGTCCTAAAAGTAGTAGAAAATGAGCAAATGTTTGTTTACTTGTTTTATTCTCTCTCTCAATTTGATTGAAAACTTAAAACAAGCAGGAAACAAATCAATATAGACACATACATGCATATCTAACTAATGCAAAAAAGTAAAGGAAAAGAAATTTACTTCCCTTGGGTTACCTCCTAAGAAGCACCTTTTTTTATGTCACTGGCTCGACTCCATGTTTTCTCCTCACGTGATGAAATTATGATCTTTTGTTGTCACAGTTTGAGCCACTTCCATGTGAGGTTGTTTAGGATAGGGTGTCGATTGATATTCTATCATATTCAGCATATGCCCTATCTTCAAACATCTAATCTCTACTAAGTCCATACTATCGGGAAAGACCTTAAATGTCTCTTCACCTTTTTCTTCTTCATTCACTTTATCTAACTTGCTAGGTAAAAGTAAAGAATCATTCTTAACAATAAATTGGAACTCATTATTTACCTTCTAGCTAAAAGATATATCATTTTTTTCTTGGAGCTCTTCCTCTACTTCTTCTATGTCATAAGCAATTCCTTAAGTTTTACACTCAAGATTCTCGAACTTCTTATCACTTTATAAGGTCTTCACACCAAATTCCAATGAGTACACATTAGGTTGATATGGTTGCTCCTCTTTGATTTGTGATTCTAGGTGTTTGGAACTCTCTACCATCTCAACCATTTGACTTGCCACGTTCAAGAGTCTATCTAAGGCCCCAAATTATAACCTAGTTGAAATATTACATATTCATGAAAGTATATGTATTAGATATTGTGATATGATCGTGAATTGTATATGTTTTGAATTTTAGCTTGCTCTTGAATTTCAGTTAATGGATCATACTTAGTAACTTGGAATTAATTGTTACCATTAGAAAATTGATGAGTTAAAATGGACATTTGGACTAGGAAAAAATAAAAAATATAGAAAAAGTGGTAAGATAAGTTGGTATATGGAAATGTGGATGGCTAAGTCTATAAGTCAGTGATATTTGGCATGGCTAATGCATTGGCATTTGGCAGCATGATAAGAGGACAAGTGGCTCACTACTATGTTTGCCATGTAGGTCACCCCATGAAAGGACATGTGTCCCTTTAAAGTTAGGACACCTTGCAAAGTAAGAGCTGAATCACTCTAGGTCGTTTGGTGATTCGGCAACCTTATCTCTATCCTTTGCTCCTCTCAACTAAAACCTCTAACTCCCTCTCAATTTTTGCAATTTTGTTTAATTTTGGATCATCTTTACTTGGAATCTTTGTAAGTTACTACATCAAGAAGTAGTTCCTACTATTGTCGGTGCTATTATCTTGTTAGTGCTAAAATTTGCACCTTGATCTTAAAAGTGTGTTAATTGCTTGGAAGGGCTAGATTAGTTGGTTCTTTGGAGTAGGAATTTAAAGTTAAATAGGCAAAGGAATTCTAATTTGATAGCATGTATTAACACAAGTCTTATGATAATTGAATTGACATGAAATATGTTTTATGATGTTGATAATTGAGTGCAAGAAAAATAATTATGGTTTGACAAAATTCTATTTTTGTTTTGATGTATGTAAGATAATGAGTTGTGATTTGCCTAATGAATGATTTTTTTAATTAGGTTTGGACATGAATTTGATAAGTGATTAAAGCATAGATAAGGTGGAATTGAACTGAAATTGATGGTCTTTGGTGAAGGTGTATTGGGTGGTGTATGAAGAAGTAAAAATTTGGAAGCAAATTGAAGGTTGTGGGTGAGTGAACCTTCGATTCACTCATCCCACAATCATGGGATTTATATGGCTCATTCCCACGGTTATGGGCAGTACTTAGTTGGATGTACATGTACATGTTCAATTTAAGGAAAGTAGAATAAAGACATATGTTATGCACTACATCTTTTGCATGTGATCCTGAAACTTAAAATGGTTGGTTTTAAAACTACCAAGTCTTAGTCGTAGGTAGATAGACATGCTTAGAAGGGTCTGCAGATGCTCCTGTGACACTTTAGTGTCTCCTGATATTGACACTTCAGTGTCTTCTATTACTAAGACATAAGTCTCTCCTGTTCTATGATACCAATCATAGCTATTTCCTATTTTGGTCCTGTTACCCATTTCTGTAAAAAGATTAGCAGGCTAACTTGTTTTTTATTAAGATATATATTCAATTCTTATATAAGCTAAGCTTAGTTTTTATACAATTAAATTTTGATATGATATAATCAAGTTCTGTTTTGACATAATCAAGTTCTATTCTGATACTTAAAGTTCTGCTTTGTTATTATGATATTATGTTTGGATACTTGTAAGTTTTGTTCTAATACAAGTATATCCTGTTCTGAAATGTTATATTCTATTATGATGCAAATAATATTAGATTGTTCTTTAATTTGAACAATTAAAAATTGTATGAGATTTGACATGATTCAGTGTATGTGAATGCTAGATGATTATTAAAAGCAGTCTTTATATTATATCTTATTTAGTTATTCCCCACTAAGTTATATGCTTAGCATGGTGGTTTTGCCTTCGTGTAGGTTCTGATAAGATGACTTAAGGCTAGGATAACCGCAGTGGCCAATGAGGGACTTGATATACTTGGAAGATGTTTTGTTTGAGTTGTATCTAATAATATATAAGGCATTTTGTATTTTGTGTAAATGGTTTGTAATAACTATAATACAGGTAAGGACAAAGTGTGTATTATGTTCTGTATATAACATAACTTATGTAATGTGAAGTATGTTGCCTTATTTTCTTTCAAGTATTGGAATATTTTTGTATGTTTTAGGTATGTTTGTGTAGCATCTATATATCCTCTTAGGGGGTATTCGGGTGTTACATCCTTTGGTATCAGAGCATGGTTTAGGCGATTCTGGTTTAACCAGTGCTTAACTATTGCTTATACTTAGATATAAGAGTTTTGTTTGGCCTAATGTGGGTTGTCCCATGTTTTAGTTTTAGATTTGACGATGGAAAGATCTCATGAAGCCGTTAATTCAGTTGCAGAGAGTAATAATCCTGCTAGATCTCATCCATCTATGTTGGGACTCTTTAAGGTCAATCGAGGTTAAGCTGGAGTGCCACCTCCTCCTCCAACTCAGGGGGAGGCTTTAGTTAAGTTGTCACAAGATATGATGACATTACTACATCGTATGACCACACCCAAAGCTCCGATTGATCAGTTATAAAAGAATGGAGCTGAAGAATTTACTGGAACATCTCTAGAGGAGTCTGAAAAGGCAAAATTTTAGTTAGAAAAAGTGAAGAGGATATTAGATGAAATTAGTTGCCCACCTGAACAGATGGTACACTGTGCTTTCTCCCTTCTTCAAGGAGCAACCTATGAATGGTGGAAGTTTGTTCTAAGAAATCCTTAGTTACCAGAGCTTCTGACTTAGGATTTCTTTTCCCAAGAGTTTAAAGTCAAGTATATGTCGAAAGCTTATAGAAAGGAGAAGTGGAAGCAGTTTCTGAACCTGAAGCAAAGAAACCTGTCTGTTGCTGAGTATGACAGAGAATTTAATAGACTCATCAAGTATGCACCTGAACCCATAATTACTGAGGAGTTCCTGTGTCATCAGTTTGAAGATGGCAGTAATTACTTTCTTGCAGCAAGTGAGTTACCATTAGTTTGTACAAGCCACTATGAAGATAGAGAAGCAAGAGATGGTTAGGAAAGAAAGGGGCCAGCGAAGAGGTTTTATTATAGGTAATCAGTCCTTGGGTAAGAGAACTCATGAAGGTGCCTCCACTACTCAAGAATTTACTCAGAGAACTGTAGCTGTGGAAGGTGATATGACTTTCCCTTAACGGCTAATTCTGGTAGGGGTTCTTTTATGGGCCGAGGTTCTGCTGCTTTAGAGTGCCCTCATTGCTCTAAACATCAATAGGTACTTGTTGGAGAGCTACGAGTGCATGTTATTGATGTGGTAGCACTAAGCATTTGACAGTCATATGTCCTATTTGTTGGCCCCCAAAAATATTTTGTCGAATTAAGCATGATAGTTATGGAATAAGCGCGGAAATTTAAATTTTTGCCTTAGCATGAATTATAAGGCCATGATAGAAATATTATTGGAGTTAATTAATTTTTGTGTTAGTAGGATTTTATTACATTGGCTAATTAGATTAAAGT